>JAODAL010039743.1:0-37669 GCA_025379985.1 Phyllomedusa bahiana
GTCAGGCTACATGGAGTTTCATCTCCCTCCAAAAATTTTCAATTGAGTTCAGGTTTGCAGGCTGGCTTGGCCACACCAGGACTTTGAAATGCTTCTTACAGAGCCACTCCTTAGTTGCCTGGGCTGGATGTTTTGGGTTACTGTCATGCCACCACCAATCTTCAATACTACTAAGGGAAGGAGGTTGTTGAACAAAATCGCACAATGTATTGTCCCATCCATCCTCCCTTCATTACGGTGCAGTTCTGTCCCTTTTGCAGAAAAGCACCCTCAAAGTATGGCGTTTCCACCCCCATGCTTCATGGTTTGGACGATGTTTTTGAAGTTGCACTCATCCTTCTACAAACACAGCGAGTGGAGTGGATACCAAAAAGTTCTGTTTCTCATCTGGCAAGCAAAAAAAAAACAAAAAAAAAACCACCTGTATTTTTGGTTCGTTTTCAGAAATGCACAGCAATAAACAGTTTACACACCAAAAAAAGGGTGCGAAAGCACCCCGAAAGAGGTCTGAGCCAGAATTTTTGCCGATTGGAGGGTGATCAAATACTTTTATTTCATTCAATAAAATGCAAGTTAATTATTTAAAAATCATACAAATGTAATTTTCTTTTAGAGTCTCACAGTTGAAGCGTACCTAGGATAAAAATTAGTTCTCTCCATTCTTTGGAGGTGGGAAAACTTGCAAAAATCGCCATTGTATCAAACACTTATTTTCCCCACTATACACACTATTTGCTTAAGCCATAATAATCCTTTTATCGATATTTGACATTAAATGAATGTCAATGTCTGAAAGGGGAGTATGGGGCAGACTCGGGTGCCGCTAACAAGCATTGGAGTTTACCCATTTAGACACCACGGCTATTCCTACCTCTGATCTGCCACTCCACAACGAGGTTGAAAGGTGGCAACTGGATACAATGGCAGCTGGAAACCTAATGAAGAGTATTCTGTATCCTCAAGCAATAAGTAATGGAACCACCATCTTTGTACATCCTTCTGCATTAAAAGTACTGCATATAAAAGCAGTTTAAAAAAGCTCCCATTTTGCCAATTACAAATTAACCCTTTAAGGTCTAAGCATTTTTTGGACTTAAAGACCAAGCCCTTTTTCATATGTGACTTGTGTCACTTTATTGGGGAATAATTTTATTTATATAGCGCCAACATATTCCGCAGTACTTTACAGTATAGAGGGTATAAACAGACATTACATTATTAAAAAAAAAAAAAAAAAAAAAAAAAAAAAAGCTACTTACAAAAAGAACACGAGGTATCAAGGCCCTGCTCGCAAGAGCTTACAATCTATTAGGGTGTATGGGTGAAATAAAGGGTGAGAAGTGCTTGATTTACAATGGTCCAGCCACGTTACATAAATATGGGGTAGTATACATAAAGTGTATGAACCTGCCATCCCAATCATACATCTATATACAGATAAGTGCCTGCGGAATACATTTTTGATGGTTTAACCTATTCACATGAATTTAAGATTGTTTCTCGTGACACTCTGTAGTTTACGTTAGCAATTTGTCGAAACAATCAATGTTTACATTTTGTAGCAAATTTTAACATTTCCAAGTAAATTTGTAACTTTTTTTCTGGTTTTGAGGGGCCCTTATGTTATACAACCCCATAAATCCCTCCATCTAAGAAACCGCACCCCTCAAAGTATTCACTTATAAAGTTTGTTGACCCTTTAGTTGTTTCACAGAAATTAAAGCAAAGATGTGAAATTTCACTTTTCTTGCAGATTTTCAATTTTTATCCATTATTCACTGGAACATGGTAGCTAACAGGGAAATTTAACTCAATACTGATACCCCAGATTCTGTCATATTTAAAGACATCCCATATGTGGACTTGTGCGCTGACTCAACTACAAGCCTCAGAATAGGATGAGCACCTAATGATTTTGGGGTCTCATTTTCATTAGGATATATTTTAGTCACCATTCCAGGTTCATGGGCACCCTATGGTGCTAAAAATTAATAAACTCCCCTAAAAAGACCTCATTTGGAAAGCAACACCCCTTAAGAAATAACTACAGGGGTGCAGTAAGTATACCGCCCCAACAGGTGTTAGACCAATTCTTTTAACAGATTGTGAAAATAACAAAATTACATTTTTTTCTTCAATAACCTACGGTTTCAGTTGTGCCCATGGCAGGGCATACAAGGGAGGGAGCGTTATTTGGCTTCTGGAACGCAAATTTTGGTGGGTGCCATGTCGCATTTGCAAAGCCCCCAAAGTACTAGAACAGGTAAAACCTTCCAGAAGTCACCCAATTTTGGATTCGACACACTTCAGGGATCTTATCTACAGATGTATTGTGCATTTTGAACGCACAGGTGTTCCATAGTATTAGCTATTTAGCTTAGGGCCACGAACATAAAAAAAAAAAAATCTGCAGTTCCACCATTATTTTTTGGGTTTACTTTTTAAAGCAATCGACATGCGGTATTAGCGACAGGATAACTCCACTATGCTCTGTATATTGTTTTACACAATAAAAACTTATTTAGAAAATAAAACATGTTTTTGTATCTCCATATTCCGAGAGCCATAACTTTTATTTTGAATATGTTTTTTGGAAGGCAAGGTTAAGAAAACACAGCAATTCCAGTAGTGTTTTTTTAAAGCGCTCACTGTGAGGTACACAACATGTTAGTTTCACTCTGCTGGACAATACGATTGTTGCGATACCCAATTCATATATGTATTTTTTTTAAATGTTGCACGCCGCAATTACGGTAATTCATATCTCCCAGAAAGCTATGAATTACGTGTCGGCTCCCAGGGCATACAATACAATCGTATCGTACACCCGGGGAGAGAAGAGACATGTGAATTAAACTGCAAATCCCTCCCCCCGTGCTTTGGGAGAATGCGCTGATCTGCGTGTCCTTCCAAAACATCATGGGCATTGTGGCGCATACGGTACAAGCCGCAATACGCCGTGTGAACAAACCCTTAATCATGTCAGACACCGCCCCAGGCAGAGCCTGGCAGGATGATGGCAGACAACCCAGAGGTCATTGTCTGATGCCCGGGTTGCCATGGCAACTACCAGAACCCCACAATTATGTTGCTGGGGTTCTGATGGAGGACAGAGAGCTTTCTCCCCCTGTCATACTCCCTAGCTACTGTGATCGCTATTCGGGGCATCCAAGGGGTTAAACCACCGGGCACGGAGCGATCTCCGCGCCCGACGTCAAGTGCAGCAGCCAATCACCAAGCTCCCGCAGCGATCGTGCTCACACGACCTCCATGACGTTCCTAGACATCATGGTAAATAAACCATGACGTGCAGGAACACTAGGGTGCCTTAAAAGGTTAAAGAAAATTAAGTCACATAACTAATATAAAAGTCTGATCAAAAGATATAAATTTATCCTGTATGTTGAACAGCGTAAAACAGTCAAAATTCCAGAAAAAAATGTGGTTTTTTTGGTCAAGTCCAAGAAGTTAGAACAAAAAGGTGATCAAAAAGTCACATGTATCCCAAAATGGCATCAATAAAAACTTAACTTTCGCTGGCAAAAAGTGTAACCCTCATCCGACTCATAGGTGGAGAAAAGAGGAAGAAAAATAAAGGCACTTCTGCTCAAAGTTAAACTGTATTGACCTGCAGAAAGTAACAATCATTTATACCACAGAGTGAGCACCAAGCCCCCCCTCCTCCCCCCAAAATTGCCATATTTCATCCCAATTAGAACTTTTCGGTTTCTTAGTACATTATATGGTATGGTCAAAAACTACATTCATTCAGGCAAAAAATAGCTTTCATGTTTATGTAGATGAAAACAAAAATGACGTGTTTAATCCCTTAAATTTATTGGGCAATTTAGAGATCAATTTGAATTGGGATTTAGACAGTCCTTGTCAAAATTCTAATAGCATGATGAGATCATGAAACCAAAACGCCTTAAAATTCAACAGTACCTCGCCATTGTGAGGCTTCAAGCTGGATGCTCTCAGATGAAAGCGCCATAGAGTGATATCAGCAGGTTGCAACAGAGATACAGAAAGTCACAGAAAGGCAAAGTATTAGATGTCTCTCACAACGATGAACACTGCATTGTAAACGATACCTTGCGGAACCGGATGAATGCTACACTACTCAAAGCATGTTTAACCCCTTACTGCCGGAGCCAGTTTTGGCCTCTGACAGAGCCCCATTTTTTAAACCTGGCATGTGTCACTTCATGTGAGAAGAACTTTGACACTTTAACCTATCCATGCGATTCAGAGATTGTTTTCTCATGATACCTTGTGCTTTAAGATAGTAAGAAATTGTAGTCTTTATTTGAGAAAAATATCAAATTATCGTGAAAAATTTACCATTTTCAAACTTCAAAAATTTCTGCGTGCACTCAAAATAGTTTATAACTAGCATCTACCATATGTCTACTGTAGGTTGGCATAATTTTTTTTAAATGTCTGGGTATTTTTACGACATTAGGGGGCTTAAGAAATGTAGTAGTCATTTTCAAAAAAAATCTGCAATATACTTTTTTTTAGGGACGAGTTCAGTTCTGATGTGACTATGATTGGCCTGTATGTTAGATACCCCCATAAATGACTTCATCTAAGAAACTACACCCCAAAACAGCATTTAGGAAGTTTATTAACCCATTAGGTGTTTCACAGGAATTAAAGCAAAGTGGAGGTTAAATTTCCCTTTTTTTGTTGCAGATTTTCAATTTTTAGCCATTATTCACAAGAACACGGTAGAAGTGATCAGGGAAATGCAACTTAATATTGATTTCCTAGATTCTGCTGTTATCAGACATATCACATATGTGGCCCTAGTGTGTCATTTGGCTCAACCTCAAGCTCCAGAATAGGAGCACCTACCGGACTATGGGGTCTCATTTTTATTACGATTTTATTTAGGCGCCATTTCAGGTTTGAGGACGCCCTAAGGTGCTAAAACTTAATAAACACCTCTAAAAAGAACACATATTGGAAACTACACCTCTTAAGGAATATATCAAGGGGTGCAGTGAGGATGTCGACCCCACAGGTATTTCACATTTTTTTTAGCATTAGGCTGTGAAAATGAATTTTTTTTCCCAGCAATCTGCAATTTTAGCTGAAAGTGTTTAATTTTTACAAGGAATCCTGGACAAAAAGCACCCCAAATTGTGTTACGCAATTGTTTCCAAGTTCGGCAATACCCTACAAAGCTGTTTGGGTGCGTGGCAGGGCGTACAAGGGAGGGAGCTTTATTTGGTTTTTGGAACACAGATTTTGGTGGGGCCTTGTCACATTTGCAAAGCCCCCAAAGTACCAGAACAGGTGAAACCTTCCAGAAGTTACCCCATTTTGGTTGCAATACCACTCAGGTATCTCCTTTAGGGGGTGTATTGTGCATTTTGGGCGCACAGGTGTTCTATAGATTTTTTGGGGGTTTTTTTGTTAGCATTGGGCCATGAAAATGGGGGAGGGGGGAGAACAAAAACGCAGTTCTGCCATCGTTTTTTGGGCTTCAATTTTACAGTATTCACCATACAGGATAAATGAAAGGATAATACTATGTGGTTCAGTACAATTGTAATGATATACATTTTATATAGTTTATGTTTTATTACTATTACACAATAGAAATTTGTCTATAAAAATGTAGTTTACATTGTCATTTTTCTGTATACAGAGTAGATTATGGGCTTGTTTTTTGCGGGATGAGTTGACGTTTTTATTAGTACCATGACGCTTTGATCACTAAGGTTTCTGTGAGGCATTTTGAACAAAATATAGCAATCCTGGTAGTGTTTTTTATTTGTGTTTTTACAGCGGTCACCATGCGGTATAAATGACAAGCAAGCTTTTCTCAGGTCGATACAATTAGGGGCCGTTTACACGGCAGTGGACAAATACCGGCCGGTTTGCCGGTATGAGCGGAGAACAGCCCTCCCCCTCCCATCGAGATGCACATGTTCCGTCCGGAAACCAGATGGAAGATTGTGCATGTCCAATGTTTTGTCGCCGGTCCGCCGGCGACAAAACCGCCGGGCGGAAAAACCCGTGCAGTGGGGACTGCTGCACGGGTTTTCCATAGAGCACAATTGTGCTCATTTTCAGCCGGTTTTTCAGGCGGTCTGAAAAACCGCAAACCGGCTGAAAAACCGGCCGAAAACCCATGCAGTGGGGACATGCCCTTACAGCGATACCCAATTTGTGTATTTATGTTTTACTGTTTTTACACAAACACTTATTCAAAAAAGGAAAACACGCTTTTGCATTGCCATAGTCTGAGAGCCATAACTTTATTTTTCTGTGTACGGAGCTGTGTAGGGGTTTGTTTTTTGTGGGATGAGTTGACGTTTTCATTTTGTAAAACAAAATTTATGCATCGCTGTCTTCTGAGAGCCATAACTTATTTTTCCCCATATACAGAGACGTGTAAGGACTTTTTTGTGGGATGCGCTGACGTTTTAATTGGTACAACTTTGGCGTTTATGAGTTTTTGATCGCTTTGTATTCCATTTTATGTGTTGTGGGATGAACAATCTCAATTCTGTGTGCTTTGAGGTTTTTTATTACAGCATTCATTGTGCGGGTTTATTAACGTGACATTTATAAAGGCAGGTGGTTACGTATGCGGCAATACCAAATGTGTACTTTATTTATGTTTGATCTTTTCTGGGGCAATTGGTGTTTGTAAAGGGGAAAAGGGCGATGTATGTTTTTTTTTGATTTTTCGTGTTTTACTTTTTTCACTTTTTTTGTTTTTTTAAGCTTTAACACTTTTTTCACTTTTCCCCAGAAGGGATTTGTATGAAGGATCATCAAATAAATCGATCGCTCATACAATAGGAGATTAGCACACAGCTTATTGCTGTGTACTGGTCTCCATGGTAAATGTTAATCACCATGCCAACAATGCATTGTGGGCATGTTTACGTCAGATGAACCGGGAAGTGATTTTCACTTCCCGGGGTCGTCCGGCAGGAGACAGTGCGGCAGCGCGCCGAGCCTCAAATAAGATCGGAGCTAAGGGGTTAAACACCCTCGGCCGTGGTCCCATGTCGCGATCGTGCTGGGCTCGCTTGTAAGCCCGCACGATCGCCAGGTTGTATGCATACATCCATTTGCGGAAACGCACTTCCCGCTAGGACGTATGCATACATCCAATGTCGGGAAGGGGTTAAAGGAGATGAGACAACATAATTAATCCAGCCATTATGCCTCTGCATGAACATAGGGTTAATTTCATCTTCATGAACGATAATGCTCCAGCTCCTAGAGATCATTAGGGAATGGCTGTTGGGAGACTGGGGCACCTCAGAGTGACCTGCACTCTCTCCAGACCTGAACCCCTAGAAAACCTGTGGGATCAGCTGAGTCGCCGAGTAGAAGCTCTTAACACTCGGCTTCGATGACCTGTGGGGCACCCTTCATGGGATACCATGCCTCGGGTCAATAACTCTACTTGTGAGCACGAGACGTCGTTTGTCAAGCTGTAATTGATGCTCAAGGCCACATGACATGTTATTGAGACACTGACATTTATTGAAGCAAAAGCCACTGTTGGCTTTTGTTTCATTACATTGTTTGAGATGAGAAAATCAACATAGCATGCTCTAACTTAAATGTTTTCTTTCAGGATAAAATATGACTGTAGCATGAATTACGTTTTCCATAAACTAGAAGCAAAAGCCAAATATCTCTAACTTTGGTAGTGTATTGAAGTTTGACATATTTAAAAAAAAAAAAAAAGTGTAACTTACGCATATTTGCTTTGTCTTTTGACATAGCTGCCACAGCATCTTCATGAGTTGCGAACTCGACATCTGCTTCACCAGTTACTCTGCCATCTGCTCCTATTTCGATGTGAACTCTGACTGGATTCAAGGGAGAGAAGAACTGCAGACAGAAATAAAGCTAAGTGATCTAAAGCTCCATAACATGATACAGATAGCAGGCATTAGGGATATATTTTCAATACAACAGAAGTGGCATTCATGAGTCAATGACAAGAAAATATCATTTTGAAGACGTTTTACAGTAAGTGAATCAAGGCCTGTTTAAGGTCCATTTGATAAAACTGAATTACCATTCTTGCTTTTTCCTCTGCAATTTCATCTTTCCAGTAACTGGTAGCAGACCGGGAGAGTGTTACATAACTTATGCAAGGGTCCACATACACACCCAACTCGTTAAGAGTCTATCAAAACGTATCTAACCCTTCTCCACGACACTTAATGTTTGAATTATTGTGGATTGCATGATTTTTTTTTTGTTTTTTTATTTATGATCACTCCTTTTAAAGTGAATCTGTCACTTAGCTTATGCTAAGGACACCATAATAGTGAGACATGTCGTTTACAGCAGTGTCTCCCTTTATTCTGTAAAACACCATTTCAGAGCATTTACTGGTAAAGCCTCTGAGGCCAAGCTAGAAGGAAGGAAAATAGGAGAGCAATCTGGACATTTTCTAAACACTCGTGTAGGAGTCTAGTGTGGCAGTACAATACAGTTCACTCCAATGTCAGAGGGAAACAGAGGGCCTGCTTTGCTCCTGATCAACACAAGGTGGAGGTAAGGTGGTTTGTATGGTGTAATACAGGTGGAGCAGATGTTTTATAGAAGGAGCACTTCACCTTCTATAGGCGCTAAATAAGAACAAGGCCACCATGTGCTTAGAGGTTTTAGTTAAACTAGATTCAGCCTCTTATCAGATAGACCTATTCCCAGGATTCAATGTTCATTGACACAATATGTTAAAGCTAAAAAAACATTTTACCATACTTACAGTGTATATGTCTGTTTCTGTTGCTCTGTAAGGCAGACCTCTCATATGTACACAATGACCAGTGGTGCTTTGAAAGCTAGATCCATCTGGATATCTATGGTCAGAAACTTGAAGTGGGGAAAAAAAGAAAGCACCATCAGAGCCAAACAAAGAACAATAAGGGCACATCCCCACGGAAGATTGTGCTTCTACAATGTTCTGCCGCCGGACCGCCGACGGCAAAACCCGTGCAGTGGGGACTGCTGCACAGGTTTTCCATAGAGCACAATTGTGCTCATTTTCAGGCCGTTTTTTTCAGGCGGTCTGAAAAACCGCAAACCGGCTGAAAAACCGGCCGAAAACCTTTGCCGTGGGGACATGCCCTAACGAGAGTGGGGGTGGGAGAAGGGATTTAGGAAGCTGTACCTCTTCCAAACCTCTGGTCTGCACCAAATGCATATTCATTGTATCCATTATAGTCCTCATAACCACTGTAGCCTGTAAAACAGAGAGAAAGAGGGAAGATGACTTTTCAAAACAGTGCTTGTTTCCACTCCAGGTCTCACACACACCCAGTCCATTGCTCTGTACAGTATTGTTTGTGAATAAAACCTTAAAAAGGGGCTTTAATGGTGTAAAACAGTGACCAATAGTTTGATTGCTGCGAGTCTAGTAATTATCAGAATCAATGTTGTGAACATCCACAAGATACACACAAACCCATTTAGAACTAACCTCCTCCATATCCACCACGCCTCATCCGATCAAATCCTCTTCCCAAGTTATTGTAACCTCTTCCTACACCTGGTCTGTCGTAGGGGCCTGGGCGCTGCATACCAAAAAGCTTCCTGGGAGGATCATAGTGTGTACGTACCTCAGCTCTACTGCTCTTAAAAATTTCTATATACCTGGAAATGTAGGAACGAAAACACTGAAGAAAAACATAGCAAAATCGAGTCGCAAGCTACAAATGTTCGACCAATTAAATTTTATTTCTATTTTAATATAAAATTTAACTTTGTAAACTTAACATATGACCATATAAAATTGTGTGATCTTTCAGTATGGTACACAATTCAATATTAAGAAAAAAAATATATAGATTTTATAGCACACAACGTCACAGGTGCAAATAAACCCATTGTGACAAGTTTTCAGTGGCATTTTAAACCAAGTACTGTACATGAATAAAAACAGTCAATCACATTTTCTTATGGCAGTACTAATCTAATTTTATGTGAATATTTTAAGCCAGTTTAAATTTGATTTTATAAAAAAAAAAAAAAAAAAGAAAAAAAAAAAAAGAAACAAAACAATAACTCATACATTTTATCACATTACCTTAAAATCAGTATTCTGTTAATAATAAGCAACTATACCATAAGAAAAGTGACATATCCAACCATCCATCCATCCCCACCTGTGCCCTATTCTTTCCTTGTGTTTCTTTAGAGCCTTTTCAGCTATTTCCTGTGAAGCAAACTGCACGAAGGCCTCCCCCGTACTCCTCCCCTGGAAGTCCACCGGCAATGTTATCCCATTTGGCACGATTTCCAACCCTTCAACCCAAGGACAAATAACCCCAGTGGGGGGTTAACATTTTATATAATTTGTAGAGAAAGTACAAGCCCACATAACAATTTTGCTTTATGAAGTAGAAAAAACAAACACCATACAAGGACAGCATATATACCATGGGAATAAACACCACATCATTCAAAAACCAGCTACTAATGGAACGGCCATTCAAGAAAATGCATGAAGACAGAATCAATATTTAAGAAAAAACAATTCAAGGGGGGGAAAAAAAAGGGTAATTTTCAAAATAGATACTTAGCCTACTATCTTCCAGTGCTCATACTTTTGGGATATAGACAGGTTTTAGTGTAAATCTTTTTAAACTTAAAATGTGTTTTTGTGGGAAAAGCCTAGACCACATAGGAAATAAATCCCATATAGTGATATGTAGTACGGTTGAAAGAAAAGAAAAAAAAAAAAAGAAAAAAAAAAACACATGTCCATCAAGTTCAACCAAGGGTGGGGAAAATGTGGGTGAAGGGAGGAGATGAGTTTTTTTTTTTTAAAGCCTAGTTTCCCCTACAGATGAAGGCTTTGAAACCCATAAGGCAAATTTCATTTCTGATACCAGAGTTGCCATCAGGCTGGACCTAGAATCTTATTTGCCTACATACGTATTAATATTTTTTGTTTCAGGTAGATATCTAAGCCTTTCTTGAAACTCTCAACTGTTCCTGCTGTGACCAGCCCCTCTGGCAGGCTTTTCCACAGATTTACAGTTAAGTCAGCTTTTCTCCTCTGGAGATTGAATTTTTTTTCTCCAGATGAAGGAAATGTCCTCGTTTTGAGTTTTTACATGAAACGGCTTTTAACCATACTTTTTGTAGGGGCCATTTATATACTGCACCAATGCTTTATTCAGGGGTAATATTACATCCTTGTCCTGAGAGTCCATGCCTCTCAATACAGACCAATATCTTGCTTGCCTTACAGGCTGCTGATTTACATTGCCTACTGTTCTATAACCTATGATCTAAAAGAACGCTCAGATCTCTCTCTCAACAAGCGATTCTGAGTTTTTTTTTCTCCCAAGGACATATGCTGCCTGCAGATTATTAGTACCAGATGCAGAACTTTACATTTATCCACATTGAACCTCATTTGCCAAGTGGATTCCCAAACACTCAGTTTGTCCAGGTCTGCTTGCACTTTATGAACATCTTCAATAGATTGCACTACACTACATAGCTTGGTGTCATATGCAAAAATAGAAACAGTGTTATTAATCCCCTCCACTATATAATCAGTAAATACACTGAATAAAAGAGGACCCAATACTGAGCCCTGGGAACACCACTTATAACTGGGGACCATTCAGAGTAGCTATGTCTCCTAGAGTCCCACTGATCACTAGAACAATGTCGAAAACCTCATTCTTCCCTCATGCGTGATTGCAGCCGTAGTATTTCTTAGCACAAACTACACAAAATGAAAGAGCTGAGCACTGTCCTTAACAGTTTTCTGGAAAGCCGCAGACATTTAATAGCAGCAGGGTGCATGCAGCACCACTGCCCTGTTCAAATTGCTCCTCCATCAAGCAACGAGGATTTGGGACTCTTAATTTTAACCCCTACAAAAATTATAATTTCCTATCTGGCCAATAAATAGTAATGTTTGAGGGATAATCCTTTAAAGTTATGAAAAGGGCGGACTGACCAAAAAAAAGCACAAATTCATACATGAAGCAAAATTTTGTCGTCTTCGAGAAAAGATCATTTCAAATCACAATAGGCATTAGACATCGTGCACTGGAAATTTTTTTTTAAAACTATTATGGAAAAACTACAGTTTTGTGAAAAATCACCTGCCAGAGCTGAAATATCCATTAAAAAGAATATACATGAACATTGTAGTACATTTAGTTATTTTACACGGCTTTATGTGCATTTTAAATAGCTGTGGTTGCGCCATAACCAGTACAAGAACTTCAGCTTTGCACTACTAATTTTCACAGAAACATCTCTTTTCCCACCACAACGCACATTAACTTAAGTCCACGAAGGTGAAGACTATTTCAGCCACTGGCAAATCTTGTAGTATACTAGTTTCTAACAGCTGCCTTATTCTCACTAATACTAGTAATTTTTTAGCATGTCACATACCTGAAAAAAACTGAACAATTTCTTCCTTGCTACAGCCAAATGGGAGTCCTCTAAGCCGGACGAAGCCATCATTGGCCGTGTCAGGACTATTTGGACCAGTATGCTTCAACACCCAATCCATTTCAACATTGTTTGACTTGAATACTTCAATAAATAAAATATTAGCATGGGGTTAGAAGAAGATAAAGGGACTAAGCGGCAATAAAAGAAAAAAAAAAAAAAAAAAAGCTATTCGCACTACCTTAGCTGAACAGTCATGGGGATATAGGAATGAATATATATATATATATATATATATATATATATGTACATATACACACACATTGTATATATATATATATATATAATATATATACATACATATATATATATATATATATATAATATATATATATAATAATATTATATACACACACACACCACACACACACACACACACCATCAAATGTAATGCATCATGTACCAAAACCGTACATAAATTGAACCATTTAACTAGAAGTTCAAATCCAAATCACCTAACGCTATTTAAACAGAATATGGCACAAAATAACTCCGGAGAGAATACAGAGCAGTGTATGGCGTATGGAGCAGTGGAAATCATTGGTCCAAGAAGAGTTCTGCAACGGCAACTCAGGCTGGCCTTTAATGATGAGGGTAAGAATTACCGGATTTTTAAATTAGGACAACTCTTCATATACAGTGGGTGTAATATGAATTGAGCATGTTACCAATTTGCGAAGTAAATATAGTTCCTAAGGTGCTATTGACCTGAAATTCTCACAAGATGTCGATAAAAACCCAACCAAACCACACAGGCAAAGAAAGCAACCCAGCGATGTCCATAAAATTAAGTTACGTGTAATAAAGAGAAATTACACAGGGAAACATATTGAACACAAAGAGAAAAGTGCAAAAGGCATGGAAACTCAAGACACCAACTGAACATATACTTAAGGTCCAGTTAGCACTTCTGGGGCCATAATCCACAAAAAGCTAGGGATATTTGGCTCTTGGTTTAAATTTTAGGATGAATTTTTTTTTTTTTTTTTCAAATTGAGACTCAACTTTAGAATGCACATGTCCAACTGTTCAATGTTTCAGCACAACTTGCTGATCTCAAACTTAATGGTAAAACTCCCCACAGATGTTTGACCCCCAAATCACCCAATACATTTAGAGGATCAATTTGAGTTGAGATTTAAACAGTCCTCCTCATCATGCTGTTCACATTTTGACATGATTAGAAGACAGCAACTTACAATTGATCAACAGTACCTCGCCATTATGAGGTTTCAAACAGGATGGTCTCCTGGAAAAGTCACAAAGTGGCAAAGTGGATGTCCTTTGGCTACATCACACACACGGATGACCACAAAATTGTAAACAACGCCCTGTGGAACCGAATGATGAATTACACACAATTCCAGGCACGTTTAAGGGAGGTGAGAAGCAAAGTGTCACGTCAGACCATTCGTAACCATTTATATTCAGCGTGGTCTGCATGCTAGATGACCTTAAAACACCAGCAGCCACAGGCATCATCGTCTCATATGGGCCAAGGAGAATCTAAGGTGGACGAGGATCAGTGGTCCTCAGTGCTGTTCAGTGATGAAAGCCAATGATTCACTCTGAGCAGAAATAATAGAACACTATGCATCAGTCATGTCAGGAATCCTTGCCAGTCCTCTAGCAAGCACACCAGGCAGATGTAAACAGTTAAGAATGGTCTGATGTGACAGTTGCCTCTTACCTCCCTTAACCCTTTACCGCCACCGCCAATGTTGGCCTTCCTGACAGAGCCCCATTTTTTAAATCTGACGTGTCACTTTATGCAAGAATAACTGACACTTTTACCTGTTCATGTGATAGAGTGTTTTCTCGTGACTAGTGTTGAGTGATTATCGACAAAGTTGAAATTGGCAAGGTTTTTATGGTGATCGAAATTTTCAGATCATGCGATAATAAAAGGTTAAAATCTGTGCATCATCTATTAAGATCGCGCCTTTTTCGGCACTTCCTGTCATTTTGGCGGCCAGCAAATCAGATTACAGAATAGAGTAGGGTGAGATGTGTGTGTGCGACGTCATGACTGGGATCTGTATGGTTGCGATTGGCTGGAAAAATCACATGGCCTCGTTTTACATAGAACAGCGTTTCCTGTTCAGCCTCAGTGTCTCTCAGCGTCTCATAGGGATAGGACCTGCGCTCTGCCTGTGGCCAAACAGCTCAGCGAAATTAGTCTATTTCTGCACAGAGTAACCTCTACTATTAGCTGTAATCCTTCCAATTTAGTTATATTAGAGATTTGAAGATTTTATGTAGTTAGCTAGAGAATTTAAAAGCAGCATCTACCGCTGTAAAGTCACGGCGGGGGGAGCGGGGGAACACAGACAAGCTCTATCTATAAAGAACACTGGATAAAGTTCACCAATACTTAGTGTAGACATTGTAGTGCAATATCTTTATTATTAACAGTTTGCTATTGAAATATTTCCTGGATATTGGGCAGCCTGAACTTATATTGGATACACATCATTTCTAGTAACTGCAGGTCTCTTTGTTAGGTGCAAAACTCCACTTATTATCAGTATACATTTCAGATAGGTGTTCATTTTCAATTTCACCCATTCCACCTGTGTTGAAATATCCACCTTGCAGTTAAATTACAATCCAGCAATCTTGTAGTCAGCACAGGTTGTTTGTTGCCAAAAATACTGTGTATCATACGAAAACATAACAGATACGTCTTTTTTGACTTTTGTGCACCCAGCTTTGTTCATTGACGCAGCATCCACGTAAATCTTAAAACAGCAATTCTATAATCACCACAGGTGAGTTGAAAGGTGCAAAAAATACCGTTTATTATACGAAAACATAACGGATACGTGTTTTTTTGCACCTTTGCCCAGTCCAGATTTGTTGATAGACACCTTGCAGTTAAATTTGAATCCAGCAATTTTGTTTTGATTAGAGGGATTTGAGAATAGCTGTGATTGCCGTCTTTTAATAAGAGACTTTCCAAAACTATTCCATACCTTCTCAAATTTTTATATTTCTGAACATGGAGCGAAATGCAGGTGGTAAGCGAGCAAAGAGGGGTGTAGCACATGGAGGTAGAGGTACGAGAGAAGGTGCTCCTTCCAGTGCTGGCGACAACACGCATGCCAGCGGATCGTCAGTTGCAGGACCGTCAGGCCTGTCATCGCTGGGTCAGGGCCCTGTGAATCTAAGTAACGAACATAGTCGCAAATCTGTCCTTCAGGGGTTAATGCAACCTGCCTAGATTTTAACCTCCCGACCTCCCAGTCACGGCCACAAAGTCGTCATCAGCATGACAGAAACCGTCCAAATGAACACCCCAAAATGTCAAATTGTACCCACCATTGTGGATAATCCTTTTTGAAGACCTTGATGACAAAATGCGGTTGGGGAGAAGGTGTTAAAAGACAAGAGGATGATTTAGTAAAGGGGAGGTAAAGGGGAACGTCAATCGGCAAAAATCAGGGGGGGTCGGCAACGCCTTGCGGGCCCCCTTGCTTGTAGCCCGCAGTTATGGATGCAGAAAGTAGGAGACCAAGTCACCTGTGTTGATGATGAGTGAGGACATTGGGGACACCCGGGTGTTTTCCGCAAAAATTTGCGGACGCTTATAGTGACGGGGGGGAAGCGATGGGGTGTGTCAATAGGGGGTCCCCCCAAAAAAAAGGGAGAGGGCGGCGCAAAAGCCCGTGATATGTTTCCCCCACCCACGGCAGCGAAAAAACCCGCTCCTCGCTTATCGCCGTCAAAAGGTCCGGCCCCTCGAAAGCGGGGCCTTCTTTGAAAAAGCTCTATTCACCCAGCGATGTCAATCCCCCCCTTTGCCGTAAACGCAAAGTAGGGGCAAAAACCCTTAATGGTTACCCACCCCCTGTCTATCACATCAGGAATGCATGAGTTGAAATGGAGGGAAACTTGGCCAAAAAGGCCAGACCGACGCGGGCCTCCAACCATGTCCCCCCCCTCTGTTCCGCCCCCTCCCCCTCCGCCACCACCAAGCTTTCCTCAGCTGCCCATGTCCTCAGGTCATGATCAGGATCACCCTCGTTTTCAGCCTCCCCGTTCGCCCGAGTACCACCAGCACCACGAGGCCCCATCCTACCCTTTTCCCCCTTCCGCCAGTTTGACGTAAAACGCGTCAGGGGCCAGTCTAGACCACCCTTCTGTTTCCAGTTTGGGCAGAAGAAACACTTTAAAACCCAAAGCCTGATGTCGGCATTGCCGGGGCTTTTGGCCTTGGAAAAAGTTTCCCTTTTGTCGGCGGACACAATGGGGGGCCGCCCGTCATGGCCCGCCTGCCCCCCCAAAACCAGATGCCGACAGGCTTTTTTTTGCCAAAAACCGTCCCCTGCCCTGGCCAGCCAGTGTCATCTTTAAAAATTTTAAAACGCGTTTTCTGCACTGTTCCGGGGAAAAATCCATTCACCACCCACACATGGATAGTAAGCACGGGGCCCAAAGGCCCCTAAAACTCTGTGAAACTCATGGGTGAGCTGGGTGGATGTTTGGAGGTGACGGGCTCTCAGGGGTGGCCACGCTTTCAAAAACCCCAGGGATGGTGCAGGGCTCTTCCCCCCCCAAGGGCCCCTTTTGGGTCCGTCCAGAGCACCAGGACGGTTGAAAAATTTAAACTGCCTTGGAGACCGTCCCAAAACAGGTCGGAGCTGTGGACGGGTCTCCGCAACGAGACCCAGCGCTGGTGGGGGTGTGCAGCAGAAAAATGACTATTGAGCCAAATGATTTTATTTTGTATTTTATATCAAATTTTTATATTCTTTTTTAATTGCAATGTCTGCTAAAGACTGGCTCATTGTTTCTCGTTCTTTTGTCTAAAGTCTACTTACACACAATTTTTATTTAGTGTCTTTTCATTAAAGTATTTGTGTTATGTTGACTGAAAACACAAAAGATGTTTTTTCTTGTCTTTGTTCAGGTTTTCTGTGTGTTTGATTATCTCTTGTGAAGGGTGTCTTTTGTCTATTTTAAATTTCCAAAAGGGCTAATGGTCACTCCATTTTATAGGGCAAGGTAGACAAACAACACCTTTTTTACTTGGGATGACTCAATATTTGGTGTGTCCGCCATTTTGTAGAAGTGACATTAAAAAATCCCTTACATCACATTATTCAAAAACCCTTTTCTTTCCTGGTAGGAGACGTCCATATACAGTGAAGTTTGTCCCTGAGAGATTTCAAATCCTAGGCCATTCTTTTCGGTTTTCATGGGGGAAAGTAAGATTTGATAAAGCAATACCTTACAGGTGAAGTCTGATAAGCGTTTTAAAAACTTTTGTAAATATTTATATTTCTTATAAACTTAAATACTTCTTTTTATTTTCTAAAAATTATTTTTTTGTTATCATGTTATTTACTTTATTGATTATTAACTTTGTAAAAATAAAGCTGGTTTTTTTCTATTATTTATTGGGCCCTTCTATAAAGCTGTATTGAATCTGTATAGGTAAAACTTGGTCAAACATAATTGATAGTTGGCAAAACACTGGGTGACAAGAACCTTGTGCCAGTCAAGGTGGTATGAGATAACGGGCGAAATCTGCTGGACGCTCTTAAGATCGGTAGGCTGAGGCACATCCCTTGCCTGGCACATCTCATGAACCTTGTCGTCCAGAAATTTCTAAAGAGTTTACCCGGGTCTTGGACTGCCTGCTGAAGAAGGCTCGAGGTCTGAGTTCGCACTTCCGCCTTTTCGCACCCTGCTTCGTCCCGCCTGGCTGCGTTGCAGCGCAGCTCGGCCCTCCCCGTCAACCGTCTCATTGTTGACGGGGCAACACGCTGGAATTCCACCCTCCACATGCTCCAGCGATTGTGGGAGCAGCGCAATGCCATTACGCAGTACGAAGTGACACATGGCCTGACAAGCAGCGGTGCGGACCTCGAGGTGTTGAGCACCCGAGAGTGGAGCAGGTGAAAGAGCCTGCACCATCCTTGCCAGTTTGAAGAAGCCACCAAATGGTCAGTGGGGACAATGCCCTTGTCAGCATGAGCATTGTGGTGACCTTAGTTCTGGAACGATCGTTGGACACTCTGATACATCATGTCTCGCCAGTGACGGAGGAGGAAACGGACACAGATGCAGACACGGAGCCTCTCTCTCCGTCAAATCCACAAGGCCCGACCGTTTCTCAATTTTATCGGTCTTCATTAGGCAGTGGTTCAGGTCCAAGCTAGTGCAAGGCTGAACCTCAGCTCTCCGGGTGCCACATCAGATGCATGTCAGGGCTGTGTTGAAGCTGTGCCGGCGGAAGTGGAGGAGGCGGATGAGGGATTCCTAGACACAGACGTCCCTGCCTTGGAAAGTGGTTGCCGTGAATTTGTGGCAGATGAGGAAGGTGAGTTTGCTAGTGCCCCTCAAACCAGAGGCTTGGGAACTCAAGGCTCCCATCTCTCACATGAGTGCTTGGATGCTCCATTTCCTTCAACATGATCCTCGCATTAAGGCCATCAAAATGAACAACAGTTACTGGGTGGCCACCCTCCTGGATCCCCGGTACAAAACAAAACCCTCAGCATTTTCCCTTTCCCCACCCACCCAAATAGAGAGTAAAATGCAGGAAATGGAGATCTTGCCGATTGATCAACTGGAAAAAATTTGTTGCGTCTGCTTCACGTTCTTCAAATGTCACGGTGGAACAACGCCAGCGACGTGACAGCAGTGGAGTGCCAAGCAGCCGTAGCGGCAGCAGCAGCAGGCAAGGTGGCAGAAGCCTAATGGGTTGACCTCTGGCAATCTTTTTTACCACCTCCCCAACGCATGCAATGCGGGCCCACACATACAACACCCAAGACCAGCTTAAGATCATGGTGCACGACTATCTGCGTCTCAACACCAATGTTTTTGTATGTGTTGCGGCCCCAAATAGACTTCTGGGTATCCAAATGGACGAATGGCCCGAGCTGGCTCGCCACGCCATAGGGGTTTTTGTCCTGCCCAGCACCCCAGCGCATATCTGAGCGACCTTCAGCACAGCCGGAGGAGTCATTACAGACAAACGCATCCGGCTTTCCACGATAATGTGGACCGTTTGACTTTTCATCAAGATAAAATCAGGCATGGATCTCTGATGATGTTGTGGCCCCAATTGCCGATGTCACCGATTAGTTGCTGGTCTACTTCACATTCCTCTCCAAACAGAAATGGTCCTCTTGAAAAACTTATTCTTAAAATGATCATTTCTTACTGCAATTTTTATTCTCAATTCCCAACAGTTCATTTTGCTGGTTTTGCTGTGAGGAGACTAAAAGACAGCAAGGGTTCATGACAAAACCCTCGGCCTTTTGCTCACGTCATCTTTAGAATTTTTCACATTGTCAATGGTTTGGGGTCATGTTGCCTCACAATTTTTAACAGTGGCTGAGAAGTCATATTTATAATTTTTTGGGGTCATGTTGCTGTGAGATACAGCAATAATCATGGTCCTTTGGAACAAAAAATGTGGCTTCTAAGTGGCATTTCTCCTTCACAAATTTTAACAGTGGCTGAGAAGTCATTTATAAAAATTTTTGGGTAAAGCAGCTTTGAAATGAAGCAATACTACAGGTCCTATTCTAAAAATGTTGTTTCTAACAGACATTTGTTCTTCACAATTGTACAAAGTGGCCCCAAGGGTCATGCTTTGAATTTTTGGGGGGGGATTTCGCTGTGACATGCAGCTATACTACCGGTCCTATTCTAAAAAAATGTTGTTTCTAACAGACATTTGTTCTTCACAATGGTCAAGAGTGGCTCAAGGGTGATGGTGCTGTCAGAAACAGGAATAGGTAGGACACCCAAATGGACCATATTGCAAAATGACTTGTTTTTGCAAATCTTTAAAAATAGCTATCAATCCCTTTAATGAGACAACCCATTTAATACAATTTAAAAAAAAGAAACAAAGACATGTGGGATTCCATCCTATTTTAAAAATGTGTTTTTCTAGAATTTAAAATGCTAAAAACTTGTATGTACAAAATAGCTGGTAAAATTCCTCTGAATTGTACAAGGGAGGTACAGGAAAACTTGACCAGATGTAGGTTTTTTCAGAGGACATGGAGTATGGAGCACGGACAGAGAACAAAAATACAGAGACCATTTCCTCCAGCACGTTGAGTAAAAAAGAGAAAAAGAATGCCAAGATAAAAGGGCACCTGGTGTAACAGGAGCGTTAACCACCAGTATTTCCAAGTGAAGCTCAATTGGTCCACACTCATACGGAGGGGCAAGTGCTACCCAGGTATTGACTGTGTACTGAGGAAGGCTGGAGTTCTCACACTTCCGCTTCCACACTCTGCTTCAGCACGACAGTTTTCGTTTGCTGCGTCTCAGGCATTTTAACCTGCGTGTTAATAATGACGGACACCAGCCTGGCTCTCACCGCACCCACTGTAACTCCGGCCCTGGGTCATGCTGTGGCCCAGGACAGATATAGTCAATGTCCAGTGAAACTAAAATGGTGGTTGAAAGACTCCTTTTCCGGGACTTTTTTAAAACTGGGGGTTTATGCAGGTTTGGGGGTCAATGCCGAGTTCCAGGACAGGGATATTCAATGTCCAGTTTTAAGTAAGGGTGATGGTTCAAATCATACTGCCTTCTGGCACTTTTTTAATTTGTGGGTGATGCAGGTTTAAGGGTCAGGCTGTGGTACAAGACAGGGATAGTGAATGGTCTGACTTTTTTTCTGTGACTTTTATAACCTAAGTGTGTTGCCCAAGATGTAGCACGTATCCATTTGACTGTTGTGGATGTTAATTTCAGCTTCTCCAGCCTTGTTTTGGGTGTAATAATGAAGGTGTTGTTGCTCTCCCATAGACTTTAATGGTCATCGCTCATAATCGATGCTCACTATCGAAAAAACTTATCGATAGTGGCCGACTATCGACTGATCTCGATAGCCAACGCAATCGCTCAACACTACTCGTGACACATTGCGCTTTAAGTTAGTAAGACATTTTGGTCCAAAAAGTCTGTTTACTCGTGAAAAGTTTACCATTTTCAAACTTCACAAAGGTGTGGACGACCGATCGTTATTCCACTCAAAATAGTTTAGAACTAGCATCTACCATATGTCTACTGTAGGTTGGCATCAATTTTTAAATGTTTTTTTTATGGACATTAGGGGGCTCAGAAATTTAGTAGTAATTTTCACATTTTCAATTCAAAAGAGCTTTATTGAAGAAAAGTATAAAATATAAAAGACAGAGTCCAAATAAGGCTACTTTTGGAGTCACAATGTGTAGAATAAATAGTCAAAGCAACAAATAACGGACCTCTAGGATCCAACACCACATTATAAACATAAATCAACAAAAGTTACGAAAATGTTAACATGATGAGTTCAACAAATATCAAAGCAAAGTATGCATAAGTAAACGTAGTAGGTATAATGTAAAAAAGAAAGGAAGAAGAGGAGGAGATAGAATGGAGGGGAAAAAAAAAAAAGGTGGGGGAGGGGAAAATAATCATTTGGCAAGATAAGAGCCAAGTAGCCCAAGTCCTCAAAAGCCGCATCTCCTGATTTTTTGAGGAAGATAAGAGTTCTTCCATATGATAAGTTTGAGTGACTTCAGTTATCCATTCCTCAATAGTAGGCAGATCTGAGGTTTGCCTAGGAATGATTGTCTTGGCTGCTTGCAACAAATGATGAAGTAGGGATTTTTTGTACAATGGAACTGCTAAATCAAACAAAGAGCAATGTAGCCTCTGGTGAACCTGGGAACCCTGAGGCCAGTGAGATCCCCGACCATTCTATAAATCGCATCCCAGAAATCCTGTAGGGATTGACAGTCCCACCAAATGTGAACCAATGTACCAACCTCCTTCCTACATCGCCAGCAAATATCTGGCGTAGAAGGGAACCACTGGTGGAAGACAAAGGGGGCTATACCAACGTGTAAGAATTTTAAAACTGGTTTCTTGGGCCTTGGACGCAATAACTGCTTTATGAGTTAGGGTAAAACAGCGCTGCCATTGAGAAAGCGATAAAGATTAATGAAGTTCCCTTTCCCAGGCCTTGCAGTAAGATGGGAGCGTAGAACCATGAATAGAAGACCATTCTTTGTAGACAAGTGAAATGACGTGTTGGTGACGTGCCTCTAGGAGGCACATTTGCTGAAAGGAGGAGAGGGGCCTTTTGAAATCCACTGATCCTTTAATAGAATTAAAGAAATGGCACACTTGGGCGTATTGGAAATGGGAGAGGACATTAGAAGTTCTCTCCACAGGGAGGGATTGAAATGGAAGAATATCAGAACCAAGCACCATCTCATGAAGACGAAGGGGATTTTTTTTTTTTTTTTTTAGAGGCACCCAGAAAGGAAGGATTTCCAGTCCTGGGGGAAATAAAGGATTATCGGTGACAGGCATGAAGGGTCCAGAGGCTGGCGACAAGGAGCACATCCTACTAGCCAGTTGTGACCATAGTTTACCACCACCAGGACACACCTTGTCCAGAATACGAGAATAGGCAGCATCGATGTTATATTTTTTTACAATCCGGCAGGCCTAAGCCCCCGGCATTTTTGTGTGGAGTCAATGTGGCGTAAGCCAATCTTCGCTCGTTAGCGGCCCAAAAATTCAGTGAAAAGTTTTTGGATCCACTTCCAAAAAGTACTATGAATATAAGGGGCACCGACAGGGCCATCTGCCACAAAGAGCGGGATCGTCGAACAGTATGTGGTTTACCTTGGGCCTGGGTTCGACATATCGCGGATCGGGCTGACAGATTGCTGGGTGGGGCTGGTGAGAATCCAGCTGTCATGGTACACATTGGCACCAATGACAAAGTTAGAGGTAGGTGGAGTGTCCTTAAAAATGATTTCAGGGACTTGAGCAAAAAGCTCAAGGCAAGGACCTCCACGGTAATATTTTCAGAAATATTACCTGTACCATGGGCCACACCAGAGAGGCAGTGGGAGATTAGAGAGGTGAATAAGTGGCTCAAATCAGAATGAGGTTTTTATTCTGGGCAACTTTAACTACCCAGACATAAATTGGGAATCTGAAACCTGTAGCTCTCACAAAGGAAACAGGTTTTTAGAGGAAAGGCCCTTCTAGACTTAATATTGACTAATAGTAATATAAGTGACAGAGTAACAAAGGTTCAGGTTGAGGGGCACCTAGGGAATAGTGACCATAATATAATAAACTTCCATTTATCCTTCAATAGAGCTTTTTGTCATGAATTTGAGAAAGGCTAATTTTACCCTGCTTAGAGAGTCACTAAACTGTATTGACTGGGACAAGATGTTTAAAAATGGCAGAACAAAAAATAAATGGGAGATCTTTAAAAACATCTTAGGCACCCACTGTGAGAGGTACATACCATATAGTAAAAAATAATTAGAAACAGGAAAAACCCAATGTGGATCAACAGAGATGTAAAGGAGGCATTAAAAAACAAAAAGAAAGCGTTTCAGCTTCTAAAAACAGGAGGGCAGTGAAGAGGCGCTAAGAAGCTATAGGGAAGAAAATAAAGTGTGTAAGATAATGATAAAGGCAGCAAAGCTGGAGACAAAAAGACGTATTGCCATAGAAAGTAAAAACTATATAAATAGTAAAAAGATGAAAAAAGAAAATGTTGGCCCTCTAAAAAGTACTGAGGGAGAGACTATTGAGGACGATGAGAAAAAAGCAAACCTATTGAACTATTTCTTCCCCACTGTATTTACCGAGGAGGATGGCCTTCCTGTTGATGAGCAAAGGGAGGAGGTAAATTCCAACTTAAATGTTTCTTGCCTAACCCAGGAAGAAGTGCAGCTCTGCCTTAGGAAGATTAAGATAGACAAATCCCCAGGCCCTGACGGTATACACCCACGTTTCCTAAGTGAGTTAAGTAATGTGATAGACAGGCCCCTATTTTTAATATTTATGGACTGTATAATAACGGGGTATGTCCCAAAGGATTGGCGAATAGCAAATGTGGTGCCAATATTCAAAAAGGGGTCAAAAAGTGATCCTGGAAACTATAGGCCAGTAAGCTTAACCTCTGTTGTGGGTAAAATGTTTGAAGGTTTTCTAAGAGATGCTTTCCTAGAGTATCTCACTGAAAATAAATGTATAACGCCGTTCCAGCATGGGTTTATGAAGGATCTGTCCTGTCAGACTAATCTCATCAGCTTCTATGAGGAGTTTAGTTCCAGACTGGATCGGGGTGAGGCACTGGATGTCATATTTGGATTTTTCTAAAGCATTTGATACTGTTCCACATAAAAGATTGTTAATTAAAATGAGAATGCTTGGACTGGAGGAAAATGTGTGCAAGTGGGTAAGCAACTGGCTCACTGATAGAAAACAAAGGGTGGTAATTAACCGTACATACTCAGACTGGATCCCTGTTACTAGTGAAGCACCACAGGGCTCAGTATTGGGCCCTATCCCCTTTAATATTATCATGATCTTACACATGGATTGCACAGTAGAATATCGATCTTTCCAGATGATACTAAGCTCAGAAAAGGAATCCACACAATAGAGGATAAAGTGTTGTTAAAAAGGGATATGGATAGTTGGAGGCCTGGGCAGAGAAGTGGCAGATGAGGTTTAACACTGATAAATGCAAGGTTATGCACAAGGGGAGGAAAAATCCATTACATGTTAAATGGAAAAACACTGGGTAAAAGTGACATGGAGAAGGACTTGGGAATCCTGGTGGACAGTAAACTTAATTGCAGCAGCCAGTGTCAGGCAGAAGCTGCCAAGGCTAATTGGATTATGGGTTATATTAAAAGGAGCATAGATGCACATGATGGGAACATTATTCTCCCACTATACAAGTCACTGTTAGACCACACATGGAATATTGTGTACAGTTTTGGGCACCAGTGCACAGGAAAGACATTGTAGAGCTTGAACAGGTACAAAGGCGAGCAGCAAAAACTAATAAAAGGACTGGGTGAACTACAATACCCAGAAAGATAGCAAGGTTAGGGTTATTTAGTTTAGAGAAAAGACTGCTTTGGGGGACATAATAAATATATGTTTAAATATATTAAGGGACAGTATAGAGATCTTGCTAAAGATTTTATACCCAGGACTGTATCTAGAACAAGGGGGCATCCTCTGTCTTGAGGAAAGTTTCTACATAAACATAGAAAGGGATTCTTTACTGTTAGAGCGGTGAGACTGTGAAACTCTCTGCCAGAGGAAATTGTCATGGTGAATTCACTAACAGAGTTCAAGAAGGGCTTGGATGCATTTCTGGAGTGTGATAACATAAGTTATAGTGACTAGGATTCTGAAGAAGGGTCTGGATACATTTCTAAATGTAAAATAAGTTATAGTGACTAGGATGCTCAAGGGGGGTCGTTGATCCAGGGATTTATTCCGATTGCCAGATTGGAGTCAGGAAGGAATTTTTTCCCTAACATGAGGACAATTGGCTTCTACCTCATGGGGGTTTTTGCCTTCCTCTGGATCAACACTTTAGCAACACTAACAAATGGGCTGAACTGGATGGACGCATGTCTTTTTTCGGCCTGACAAATTATGTAATTATGTATGGGAATCATCTGAACGTAATAAAGAATGCGTGGCAGAACTGTCCTTTTAAGGATATTCACCCTACCGAGCCAAGAGAACTGGTGTATGTCCCAAGTCAGAAGAATTTCCCGAAAAAGTGGTTCAAAACTCAGAGAAAGTTTATCAAGATCACTAGGAATTTTGATACCCAGATAAGTAAGGCCTGTATTGGGCCAAACAAACGGGTATGAGAGTTTCAGAAGGTCACGTTCTGGAAGAGGGAGACCGAGACAGATATTCAGGGCCTCAGACTTGCATATGTTAATTTTTAAGATAGACCAAAGATCCAAAACTCCGACATCAAAGCAGGCATAGAGGGCACTGGAACTGTCATATAAACCAGCAAGTCATCTGCGACGGCAGAGCATTTATATTCGTGGTCCCCTATGGTAAGCCCGCTGATGGCCGAGTTGGAGCGAATAGCAGACAAAAGATTCTCCATAACTAGAGCGTACAACAGTGGCGATAGTGGACAGCCCTGGCGAGTGTCATTTGTAATAACAAAGAGATCCGATAAGGAGCCATTAATCTTCAGTCTTGCAGAGAGATTGGTAGAGAGCCATCATTTTGGAACAGAAAAATGGTCCAAGCCCCAGACGCCAAAGGGTAGACAGTAGTGCCGACCAGGAAGTTCTATCGAAAGCCTTTTCAGCGTCTAGCGACAGGACCAACGGGATCCAACAGGACCTGGCATGGTGGATAATATCGAGGGTCTTCAGGGTATTGTCACGGGCCTCCCTCCCCAGGACAAAGCCCACCTGATCTGGGTGTATCCAATGAGGAAGGAACGGGTTCAGTCTATTTGCCAACAACTTGGCGTATATTTTAATGTCCACGTTTAAGAAAGAAATAAGTCAATAGCTACCACAGACAGAGGGATCTTTCCCTGGTTTAGGGATGACCGCGACGTGGGTGAGGGTTGACTGGGTTGGGAAGGGATTGTCTGTAGAGGCAGAGTTAAATGCCTCCAACATCTTACCGGAAAGAGTCGTAAAGGACCTTAAAAGAATTTACCAGTGAACCCATCCGGTCCCGGGCTCTTTCCCCCTGGGAGATTCTTAATAACCAAAGAGTTCCTGTAAGATGAAAGGAGCTTCCAATTCCTCAAATGATTTGGGCAGGGGTAGCTGGATCGCAATAGGGATGACCTGTGGCATGGGACGGGAGAGGTGTCTGGAGGTTATAAAGGGCCAAGTAAAACACGTGGAAAGAGTCTTTAATTTCTGAGGTTGTGTGCACCAAAGCACCCTTGACGTTCTTAATGAAAGGAATGTGGGAGCAAGCTACATGTTGGCATAGGGTCCTGGCAAGCATGCTCCCACTTTTGCTGCCATATTTCATAAAATTTACTGCCTCCCACCTGTAAATACCGTTTCCACGCGTGTTCCATAAGCCGCTTCACCTCCAGTCTAGCAGCCAGAAGCTCCTTCAATGTGTCAGGGTAGAGCTAATTTATGTCTAGTTTCCAGGATCTCAACCTTACGCAACGCTGCTTGCAGCGTGGAGGCTCTGTCCCTTTTCAACCTTGCGCCATGTTTAAATCAAGACACCTCTAAGTACGCATTTAAGCGCTTCCCATTGCACGCACGGGGGCGTTGTGTCATGTGCATGATTCAAGTTGAATTGCTCAATGGATCTAGATAAATCAGCAATATCGATCTTACAATAGACTGGTGCATGGTCCGACTATAGTATATTCCCCACCCAAGTAGAGGAGAACCATGGAAGAGCTCTGTGGGAAATCAAGATACAGTCTATTCGACTATAAGAATTGTGTGGGGCTGAAAAAAGGACAAGATCATTTGGATGCTGAAGGCACCAAGCGTCAAAGTTGAAGGTTTTCCTGACTGCTTTTATAGAGCGGTAGGAAAGAGGATTTACCTGTTAAGTTGTCAAGGGTAGGATCAAGGGTTAGATTAAAGTCCCCACAAAAGATCAGCATACCCTTAATCAATGGGGTGGGTGGGGGAGAGGGGAGGAACCAAAAAGCAGGTAGAAGATAGCCTGCGGTAGGGACTAAGACAGCGACTATATGCAGTCAATTCCCAGGCGTTTGGTAACTCCGGCACCGGAACTAAGTCCTACTGGGGGGAAAGAAAAACCTAATGGGAGGGGCGGAATATGAGAAAGCAGGTATGGAAATACAAACACCACGTAACTCTGGGCTCCATACATCTGAGGAGTGCAAAAGATGAGTGGCTGGGTCACATATAAAATGACAAAGGGAAAAGGAAAGAAAAATGTACAGCAAAAAGCACAAGGAAATAGGTGTAAGGCACAAGTCAGCAAAAGGAAAAACATACTCCATTAAACGGGCATACCACCATCTAGTGGCCAAAGGAGAGAAAAACAGACTAATTTTGAGACCAATAAATCACAACATTAACAAAGGATACAGAGGGCCCCAAAATAGTCCAATGAAGAGGTTCAGGAGGGATTCGAAAGCCAAGAGTCCGTAGGATGACGTTGTCAGGGTCTTTTCGGTAGAGGATCCGTGGAGGGCGTCTGTCCCAAAGAGGGGGCAGCAACAGTGGGCCAGGGTGGCAAAACATTCTGAAAATTCAGTTCCTGAAGGAAAGACAGGATATCGTCCAGGGAATCGAATAGATGTTTTATCTCCATTGCGGACGATCAGGGCAAAAGGAAACCCCCAGCGATGGGAAATATATCGTTCTTTGAGGACTGCCAGGATGGGTTTTAAAGCTGATCTCTGGACGAGTATGTCTGGAAAGGTCCTGTAAAAGTAGTATAGGAGAGTCTTTATATACAAATCGACTGCCGCTGCCATGCTTGCCTTAAAATGTCCTCCTTTAATTGGAAGTGGATCCTACAAATCACATCACTGGGACGCTTCGGATCCTGAGTGGGGGACGTAGCGCCCTATGAGCTCTGTCCATTTCGGTATAGGTGTTAGGGGGTCGCCCCATAAGGTCATTAAAGATTGTGGTGAGTACAGAATAGAGGTCAGCAGATGCAACCGTTTCAGGCAGCCCACAGATCCTAATTGTTGCGACGACTCCGATTTTCCAAACCGTCCAGCTGCTGCTGAAGGGTAAAAATTTGGTGAGAGTGATGGCCAGTGGTGGAGTGCAAGGTTTGTATGGATGCCGTTGATTCCTGGGCACGGTCTAAGCTGGACACTTTAGAAGTAAGGTCGGACAGCTCCGCACAGAAGACTGCAAACTCCTGTTTGCATTCAGCAACTATTTGTCGCGCTCACTGAGAAATGTCCGATTTGGATGATAGGGATTGAGTAAGTTGGCGCAGGTCAGCAAGGGTGACCAATTTGTCCTCGGCAGAGAGCATCGGGTGCGCTGTCAGAGAAGTAGGTTGAGTTCACCGCCATGGTTGAGAACCGGTGGAAGTGGCAGCAGTGGTGCTACAATGAGGTGCCTCCAGGGACCCAGCAACATGGCTTGACACCGATGGGGACTGCACTGAGGTGAAAGATTGGTCGTCATTGACCTTTTCTCTCGGAGGCAACAAATCACGGGACGGATAAGTGGAGGTACAATGGTCAAGATGGTGGTGAGGGGTCCGCGCTCGATCATCCCACGAAGATCCTGTGGACCACTGAGGCGATGGCTGCCCAGGCAACGAATAGGGTACATGCCATAACTGTGGCGACTGCAACGTCTGCGGTTGGGGCGACGTGGTTGGCAGGGAATCAACATGCGGCTGGTGTAGTGTGGAAATATGCTCCATAATAGAGAAAGGGGGAGCCCCTGTGCATGGCTGCTCCTGTGAAGAGGGTGAGCCTCATATCTGCTGTGACATTTGGGTTAGGGAGGGTCTAGACAATGGTCAAGAGGCAGCAGGAGTGGACTCCAGGTGGGCTTGAGCTCCAGAGCAGACAGCAGCTCCTTGTTGCCCAGAGACAATCCACAGGGAGGACAGTAGAGTGTGAGTCAGGTTTTGCAGGGGGGGGGGGGGGGGGGGACCCCCGGATTGCCACTGGGTATGGAAGCTCAGCCTCAATGTCTATGAGGAGGGTGTTGTCTGCGAGTCCCAACCCAGCACCTGTACCCAGGCAGGAGCCATCGTCAGGAGATGCCAGTCCTGAGAAGCTGTGTCTCCTTCAGGTTGTCATGCATCGGGTCTGTGAGGTGCTCCTGATAAGGCTCAGCCACAGTGCCAGGGTTAGCTCGTTGCGCGGGGAGCAGGAGGATGGGTCCGGGTCTGCAGGCACCGTCTCCTGTAGCGCAGCTGGAGAGTGTCGCTGCTCTTCGTCTGAGCGCCCTGGGCGAGAGGAGGAGAGCACAGCTGGGATTCAGTCTCTGAGGAGGCGCTTGGTACTGGAGTCAGGTCTGGGCGCCGCAGCATTGTAGCGTGTGTTCTCGGGCATGAGGGACCGCCGCCATCTTCCTCGGGGCCACGGTCAGGATCTGGAGGACACGCTGCGGCCGGAGTACGGAGGAAGTATGCCTCAATATCCCCATGGGGCGAAGAGGGATGCGGTAAGGGCTTAGAGGTCTTCCTTTTTGAAGATTTCCCATGTTTTAAAAGGCGTGTCAGCCACTGAAGACAAGTCAGTGGAGCCCGGGCATGCACCCCACCCCTCCAGTTTTCACATTTTCAAGAAAATTTGCAATATACATTCTTTTAGGGACCAGTCCTGTTCTGATGTGGCTTTAATTTAACCTGTATGTTAGATAACCCCATAAATGACTAAGAAACTACAACCCTGAAAGCATTCAAAACAGCATTTAGGAAGTTTATTAACCAATTAGGTGTTTCACAGGAATTAAAGCAAAGTGGAGGTTAAATTTCACTTTTTTTTTTTTGCAGATTTTTAATTTTTATCAATTATTCACAAGAACACGGTAGATGTGACCAGGGAATCGCAACTTAGAATCTGGGGAATCAATATTAACGTTTTCAGAGATATCCCATATGTGGTCCTAGTGCGCCATTTGGCTCAACCATAAGCACCTACCGGACTCTGGGGTCTCAGTCATTACAGGTTTGCGGACACCCTAAGGTGCTAAAACTTATCCCTAAAAAAAGACCCCATATTGGAAACTACACCCCTTAAGGAATATATCCAGGGGTGTAGTAAGTATAGCGACCCAACAGGTACTTCACTAATTTATTTTTAGCGTTAGGCTGTGAAAATGATTTTTTTTTTCCTCCAACGATCTGCAATTTTAGCTGAAAACGTTTAATTTTTTACAAAAAATCCTGTAAAAAAAAAAAAAAAAAAAAAAAAGGTGTGTATAGGTGTAAAACTGCTGTTTGGGCGCATCAGGGAGGGAGCCTTATTTGGCTTTGGGAACGCAGAGTTTGGTGGGTGCCATGTCAGATTTGCAAAGCCCCAAAGTACCAGAACAGATGAAACCTTCCAGAAGTCGCCCCATTTTGGATTCAACATCGCTCATGGATATCGTCTAGGGGTGTATTGTGCATTCTCGGCATACAGGTGTGCCATAGCCTTTTAGCATTGGGCCATGAAATGAAGGGGATGCAGTTCCGTCATTGTTTTTTTGTGTTTCAATTATACAGCGGTCGCCGTGCAATGTAAATTACATGATAACTTTATTAAGCGGGTCGGTGCAATTACAATGATATAAATTTTATATACCACATAAACTCGAGAAAAAGCCGACCCTAATGTAAGCCGAGGGTACCTACTTTTGCCACTAAAAAAACTGGGAAAACTTACTGACCCGAGTATAAGCCTAGGGTGGAAAATGCTGCGGCTGGTGAATTTCAAAAATAAAAATTAATACCAATTAAAATTACATAGGCAGGTACATTTCCCCCCCCCCCCCCCATAGGCAGGTAAATATTCCTTATAGGCAGGGTTTAAAGGAAAAAAAAATACAAGTACTTACCTCGCTCCCTCGCTGCTCTGACGCCCAGGCGATCTGTCCTCTGGCACAGGCGGCGTGATGTCATCAGGCCGCGTAATGACACTCACACTGCCTGTGCTACTCCAGACAGCCGCAAGTCTGCGGCCATCTGGAGTCCACTGTGGAGCAGGGAGCGCTCCCTCAGAGAAGTCACATGTGCCCGAGTGCCAACAGTGACTCGAGTATAAGCCGAGGACTGATTTTTCAGCACATTTTGTTGGGCGAAAAACCTCGGCTTATACTAGAGTATATGTAATAGTTTATGTTTGATTACTTTAGCACAAAATGTCTAAAAAAAAAAAAAAAAAATAGCATTTTTATGTTGTCCTATTCTGACAGCGATAACCTTTTTATTTTTCTGTATACGGAGCCGATTATGGACTTATTTATTGCAGGATGAGTTGACATTTTGGTACCATAATGGGGTTTTTGATCACTTTTTATTAAGGTTTTTGTGAGGCAATTTGAACAAATACAGCAACCCTGGTAGTGGTTTTTTTTTTTCTTAAAGCAGTCACCGTGCAGCATAAATGACATGCTGGGTTTTTTTATTGCTATTTTTTTTTTTTTTTGGGGAGGAGGAGGGGGGGGGGGGGGGAGAGGAGAAGTCAGCTTTTTAATCAGTTTTAAATCGGTTTATTGAAAGGCAGGGTGAAGAAAATTATGCAATCCTAGTAGTGTTTTATTTTTTATCAGCGCTCACAGTGCAGTACATGTGACAATTTAATTTTACTCTGTGGGTCGAGACGATTGCAGACATACCCAATTTATATAGTTTTTTTTATGTGGACGTGTTTTTATTGTGTAAAATATTAATGCATCGCTATTGTCCAATAGCCATAACTTTTATTTTTCCGTATACAGAGCTGTGTAAGGACTTTTGTGGTATTTGTAAAGAGGAAAAGGGTGGTGTATGTGTTTTTATTTTATTTTTCTTGTTTGTGTTCAACTTCTTGTGTGCTCCCTTCTGCCTGCAATTTAGCTCCAGTAATCTTGATAGATCACCAGAGCTAAGGGGTTAATCATCCGCAGCTGAAGCTCACTCCGGCCGTGGGTGATGCAGCAAGAGGCCAGCGGTAACATACTGTTGGTCCAATGGTCGCGATCGTGTGATGTTAGTTTGCAATCTCGCACAATCTCCCATTTGCAGGAACGCACCTCCCGCTAGGACTTATGGGTACTTCCCATGTCGGGAAGGGGTTAAGCAAGTGGCATTCATCATCTGGTTCCACAGGGGATGGTTTACAATAAGTGTGTGATGTAGCCAAAGAATGTCCACTTCTTTGCCCATCTGTGAATCTTCCAGTCTCTCTCTCTGTTGCAACCTGCTGAGGACACCGACACTTTAAGCTCAGTGGCCACTTCTGTCCTGAAGTCTCGCAATGGTGAGGTACTGTTGATCAATTGTAAGTTGTGGTCTTCTAATCAGGATGTCAAAATATGACCAGCATGCTGAAGAGGATTGTTTAACCCCTTACCGCCGGAGCCAGTTTTGGCCTCTGACAGAGCCCCATTTTTGAAATCTGTCATTTGTCACTTTATGTGAGAATAACTTTTTGACACTTTAACCTATCCATGTGATTCAGAGATTGTTTTCTCGTGAACCCTTGTGCTTTAAGATAGTAAGAAATTTTGGTCCAAAAAAAGGCTGGTTTATTTGTGAAAAATATCAAAGAATTGCGAAAAATTTGAAAAATTTACCAATTTTAAACTTCAAAAATTTCTGCATGTAAGAGAGTTATTCCACTCAAAATAGTTTATAACTAGCATCTACCATATGTCTGCTGTTAGTTTTGCATAATTTTTTTTAAATGTCTTTTTCTACGACATTAGGGGGCTTAGAAATTTAGTAGTAATTTTCAACAAAATTTGCAATATACATTTTTTAGGGACCAGTCCAGTTCTAACGTGACTTTGATTGACCTGTATTACCCATTAGGTGTTTCACAGGAATTAAAGCAAAGTGGAAGTGAAATTTCAAAATTTCACTTTTTTGCAGATTTTCAATTTTTATACATTCACAAGAATACGGTAAATGTGATCAGGGATGTGCAACTTAATATTGATTCCTCAGATTCTGCCGTTTTCAGAGATATCCCAAATGTGGCCCTTGTGCATTTTTTGGCTCAACCACAAGCCCCAGAATAGGAGGAGCACCTACTGGACTCTGGGGTCTTATTTTAATTACGATTTCATTTCGGGGCCATTTCAGGTTTGCAGACACCCTAAGGTGCTAAAACTTAATAAACTCCCCCAAAAATACCCCATATTGGAAACTATACCCCTTAAGGAATAGATCCAGGGGTGTAGTGAGCATATCAACCCCACAGGTGCGTCACTAAATTTTTTAGCGTTGGGCTGTGAAAATGAAAAAAAAGTTGTTTTTTTTCCAACAATCTGCAATTTTAGATGAAAATGTTTCATTTTTACAAGGAGGGGAACATCTCTCCTTATGGAGAGCACCAGTTAAGGTTTGTAGTGTTTTGTTTTGCCTTTTAGCCCACTACTCAGCATCTGCATATCACAAGGCATTATGGGAAAGGAGCTGGAAAACTCACTGCGCTCTCTATAGGTTGTAACAAATCCTCAATTTACTTCTTATTCACTGAATCTTTGAGAAGCAAAAAGGAATAATTGTCAAGCCAATATTGCTCATCTACATACGCGACAGTCAGGCCAATATCGCTCTGCTCTACACTGATGAGGGGCAAAACCCCGAAACGCATATGTAGATGAGCAATATTGGCTTGACAATTATTCTTTTTGCTTCTCAAAGATTCAGTGAATCAGAAGTAAATTGAGGATTTGTTACAACCTATAGAGGGCGCAGTGAGCTTTCCAGCTCCTTTCCCATAATGCCTTGTGATAATTTTTACAAGGCATCCTGGTAAAAAAAAAAAAAAAAACACCCAAAACCTTGTTACCCAATTTCTTCCAAGTTCGGCAATACTCTACATGTGGGTGTAAACTGCTGTTTGGGGGGGTACAAGGGAGGGAGCGCCATTTGGCTTTTGGAGCGCAGATTTTGGTGGGGCCATGTCGCATTTACAAAGCCCCAAACTACCAGAACAGGTGAAACCTTCCAGAAATCATCCCATTTTGGATTCAGCACGCCTCATAGATCTCATTTAGGGGTGTATTGTACATTTTCGGTGCACAGGTGTTCCAAAGTTGTTGTTTTTTGCATTGGGCTATGAAAATGAGGGGAAAACGCAATTCTGCCATTGTTTTGTGGGCTTAAATTTTACATCGTTCGCCCTGCAGTATAAATGACAGGATAACTTTACTATGGGGGTCGGTACAATTGCAATGATACAGATTTTATATAGTTTTTTATGTTTTATTACTTTTACACAATTGAAATAGGTCTATAAAAAATTGCGTTTTTATGTTGTCCTGTTCTGACAGCCATAACGTTTTCAGTTTTCTGTATACGGAGCCGATTATGGGCTTGTTTTTTGTGGGATGAGTTAACGTTGTTAGTACCATTATGGGGGGCATATGCCGCTTGGATCACTTTTTATTAAGGTTTTGTGAGGCATTTTGAACAAAATACAGCATTCCTGGTAGTGTTTTTTATTTTTATTTTTTAACAGAGGTCACCGAGCAGTATAACTGACATACAAGTATTACTCAACAGGTCGATACGATTAAAGCGATACCCAATTTGTATTTTTTTTTTATGTTTTACTGCTTTTACACAATGAAAACACTTATTCAAAAAGGAAAACATGTTTTTGCATCGCCATAGTCAGAGACATAACTTTATTTTTCTGTGTACGGAGCTGTGTAGGGGCTTGTTTTTTGCAGGAAGAGCTGACGTTTTTATTGGTATCATTTTTGGGGGGACAAGACTTTTTGTTCAGTTTTAAATCCATTTTTTGGAAGGCAGGGTGAAGAAAATACTGCAATCCTAGTAGTGTTTTTTATTTTTCACAGTGCTCACCGTGTAGTATCCATGACCAGTTAGCTTTACTCTCTTGGTCGATACGATTACGGCGATACCCTATTTATATAGTTTTTTTTTTAATTTTGAAGCACTTTAAAAAAAAAAAAAAGTTTTTATTATGTTAAATAATATTTATGCATCGCTGTCTTCTGAGAGCCATAACTTTTTCATTTTTCCGTAGACAGAGACGTGTAAGGACATTTTTTTGCGGGAAGAACTGAAGTTTTAATTAGTACAACTTTGGCGTTTGAGTTTTTGATCGCTTTTTATTCCATTCCATATTATGTGCCGCAGAATGTACAAAAATCGCAATTCTGTGACTTTGTTTTTGTTTTATACGGCGTTCGCCGTACGGGTTAATTAACGTGAAAGATTTATAGGGTGGGTCGTTACGCACGCGGCGATACCAAATATGGGTACTTTATTTTTTATCTTTTTTGGGGCAATTGGCGTTTGTGAAGGGGAAAAGGGCGGTGTATGTGTTTCTATTTGATTTTGTGTTTTCCTTTTTTTCACTTTTGACATTTATTTTTCCTTTTTTTTTAACTTTGTCTTCTAACAGCAATCATGATTGCTGTTAGAAGGCAGGCCAGTGCACAGTACAAGTACGGTGTACTGGTCGCCATGACAACTACCTGTCACCATGCTCACAATGCATTGCGGACATGGTGACGTCACAGATGACCCCAGGAAGTGCTGTTCACTTCCCGTGGCCATCAGGTAGGAGAGCGCTGCTGAACTGCCTTTCGGCACCCGCCGGGAAGCAGGCAGGAGTAGTGAGCTCCTCCTGCCTGCGGCTCCATTATCAGAGCCATAACAGGCTGCGGTAATGAAGCGGTAATCACCCGGGCGGAGCTCACTCCGGCCACGGGTGATTACGGCATGCGGCAATTTACGCTGGTCCCAATGTTTCGATCACGCGCGGCTCGCCCGCACGCCCGCGCGATCGCCAGGACGTGTACATACGTCCATTTGCAGGAAGTCACTTCCCGCTAGGGCATTTGCATACGTCCTATGTCGGGAAGGGGTTAAATCCAAATTCAAAGTGACTCCCTTTATTTATTGGGCGAGACAGGGATCAAACACCAGTGGGGAATTTTGCCATTAAGCTCCTTGTGATGGCTTGTTCCCACGACGTTTTGGATCCTTTTTACGGATCCGTTTTTGAGGAGTGAAAACTGCCTCCGGAAAGCAGATCTGAAAAATGCAAGATGTGATACTTTATTTGGATCCGTATTGTATGATTTTGACTTGCGTTTTGCGGATCCGCTTTACGGATACGTTTTGAGTCTCTCTCGTTTCTGCCCTATTCATGTTTCTCAACGGGCGATCGATCTCTCTTTCTCGGTGTGCCCAGTCCAGCAGCGGCGGCAGCCGCACACTCCCTCCCCCCCTCCCACTGCGCTTTTCGGATGCGCTTTCAGCCAGCAATACGTACCCACAGTGTGGAGCGATTTTGGACAGGTGCCAAAAGGGCACTCCATTATTCCCTAAGGGCTTTCACTTGCGTAGAACGCAAGATTAATTGACATGTCAATTCTTAAAGCAGATCCGAAAAGCGCAGCGCAGGAGAGCTCTCAAAAGCGCATCGCTGATCTCCTGTGAGAACGGCGATGCACTTTTGTGATTGAAAGCAATGTTAATCACACTGACAATTGTTAGATCCGTTTTGCGGATCTGTAAAACAGATCACAAAACATCGTGTGAACAAGCCCTAAGGGTATGTTCACAAGGCTTGTTGGATCCGATTTTGGATCAGTTTTTAGATGCGTGTTTGGATTCGTGTTTTGGACCTTTAACATGCATCTAACAACGTGCAGTGTGATTTTCTATGTAAAACTTTTCAGCGGAATTCAGAAAGGTGCCAATGGTGTTTTCATGGTTTTTGGACCAG
>JAODAL010039744.1:0-37668 GCA_025379985.1 Phyllomedusa bahiana
ATACCAGGTTTTGATCTATCTCCCCGCATGGTTGCTAAGCTACAGACCTGGCTTCTACTCAGCCTAGTATAAGCCAGTAAACACGCTTCTGAATTCAAAAGGAAACCAAGAAAACAGGACTGAGGTAAGACGAATCAATGTAGTGAGACAACCCCTTTAGGGGGAATGCTACCAAATACTAATGAAATGTATGTAAACTTTTGATTATGCAGAAAGTAATAAAAATGCCTTAAAAAAATCTTTCTCTCATTATTCTGGCATTTGGCAAATATAAATAATTTTGGTAATCCTAATTGACCTAAATGATTAAGGCTTATTCTGATTTCATTTAGTGAGAAGTGAGAAAAACATGCAGATGTCTTTTTATATAGTGTATGTAAACTTCTGGTTTCAACTGTACCTGCTAGGTGGGACCTATATACTGTTATCTCAGCCTCAAAAAGCTGCTATATACGTATGGCATAGAGGTCCAAATCAGATATATCACGAGCTCGGAGTAATGACACACAAGTTGCCTCATGAATCAAGACTGTTTATTATCATCCAGCTGCACACATATATATTACAAACATAATGTGATGCAATGTTTCTGGAATGCTGTAAAATACTAAAACCACTCAACATTCTATAATAAACTATTTTTCTAAAACATTAATAAATGTATTAGTTAAAACGCCTATAATTTCTTATAAACACCCATTCTATACTAAAAAACTGCTTTTAAATAATTCAATACATATAAAAAGTGATATATAAGATTAAACACATGTGGGGGGGCGTGGCCTCCTTCGATGGAGTAAAGACGTGGTCTGACTGAGCTCCTGCAGAATCCTGTGAATATCCCAACCATCTGACTAATAGTGCTTATCAACGCTTGGACTGCCTCAGGAGAGCAAGAGGAAACCCCCAGTGGGATTTTGAAAAACATTCCTGAGAGGGGTGTGACCTATACAGGCGGGCTTACTGTCAGGAGAGGGTGGCGACGGGGCGCCATCTTGAAGGCCTGCACCCCTACTGCTTGTTTTCAGCGTAAAATCAGTGCTGGCGCCCACTAAGCCTGGTCCTATAAAGCCTGAACGACTGCCTGTCCTTTTGAGGGCCCACAGGAGGAGGTGAGCTGAGACTCGGAGGCCAGGGGTGCAAGGAGCTGCATACCTGTGGGGAGTGAAGCGATCCCTGGGTGAGAGCTCCGGTAGCTGAGTCTGGTTTCCTGGTTGTCAGAGTGGAGGAGTCGCGTGGCCCCTGCCTGTAGAATGTGGATACACTGAGGCTGACTGCACAGGAGAGTACCTGACAGCGCGGAGCTGAGGAGGAGATCGGGGAGGTGACCGGGATCCCGGCACGGAGTGCAGCTCCCTAGAGATTCAGGCCAGTATCCTCAGTGAGGTGCCGCTGGGGGAGTGGAGAAGTGCAGATCTGCTCCTTGCTGCTGGCAGAGAAGGGTAGTGGCAGCTGATTTAAAGTGGCATGACAGTAGGGGCAGTTTCTCTTTGCTGTGGGCTGGAGCTTTGAAGGAGCTACATTGGGAGTTCATAAAGGGCCTGAAGAGTGACTGTCTATAAGTGGCCTGGTGGGAGTGGAGGGGGCTGTTGACCCATTTAAATGCAATCTCTTTGTTGGTGAGACCTTCGGTCACTGGGTCTGTTGCTGGTGCCACAAACCTTAGGAACCCCGGCTGCATCCCTCCTATTTCTACTAATAGAGGGGGACATTATCTGTGGTTTGGGGCCCTTTACTCTGCTGCGGGCCTGTTCCTGCTGTTTATTCACAGACATATCAAGCCCTTTAGTGGTGCCACACGTTCTATATGGGCCGTGCTGGAAGGGCTTCAACATCTGCTACCCAGAAGCCTAAAATGGATGGAATGAGCCAAACAGATGAGGAATTGGGTGCAGGTGCACCCCCTACTGGACAGCTAGACACTGATAAGTTAAGGCAGCTATTCCCTCTTCCCAAGCACTCTCACTGTGAAGATAGACCATATCCAGTCTGATATTAACCGGCGGGGGCAGATATTGATAGAGTCAGGGACAGAAGGGTCAGAGGCAGAGCAGCGCATCAGTGTGGTGGAGGACTCCGTTTGGGGACTCAGGCATGTGCCAGCTCTACAATGCAAAACAAATAAAATTTCTTCAGGAGAGAGTGGAAGATGCGGAGAACCGTAACCGCAGGAATAATGTCCACATATTGGGACTTCCGGAGAGGGCTGAGGGTGAGCACCCGGAATTGTTTGTTGAAAATTTAATCCGTCAAGTCCTGGAGCCCATATCTCTCTCCTCCTTCTTTGTGATTGAGCGAGCCCATCAAATTCCCACGAGGCCTCTGCCACCAGGGTCTCCAGCAAGACCTTTTATTATGAAAGTTTTGAATTACAGAGATCGAGATGCAATTCTTGCTGCCGCGAGAAAGAAAGGGGAAATAAAATATGGAAACTCCAGATTATCCTTCTACCCTGACTTTACTACAGAGGTCCAAAAGAAGAGGAGGCAGTTTGCCTTGGTTCAGAGCCGACTGAGAGATCTCGGCCTGAAGTATGCAATGTTATATCCAACTAGGTTGCGTATTCAATATCAGGACAAAACTTTCTTTTTTACTACCCCAGAAGAGGCCAATGATTGGCTCGATAGGCGTCACAACAGGGGACATTGACCATCTCGTGTTCTCACAGGGCTGTCAGTTTGGCTTTGCTATGAACTGTTTAATAGCAGAATTACTATGTGTTTGGGGCTAGTGGGGTATGTTACCAAAAATGTTTGGACGTGGAGATGCTAAGTCATTATTGCTCTTTGAGCTACTTCAGTCTATATAGGGCTTTGGAACTCTCGGTTCACATATTTTGATAAAAAGATGTTTAAGCTGCCCACGCCCTTTCAACTTGATCTCAAATCGGGCAGTCCTACCCTATCTTTACTCTCAATCGAGCCAATCAGGCCTCCCGCTGGGACAACCGACCTCCATTATTCAGAGAGAAAAAATAAAAAACACCCAACCTGCAAAGCTGCCCTTCTTATGACAGCCTGTGAGAGTGGGCGGGGACAGAAACACAAAATGGAAGCACCCCTTCCTTTCCATCTAGGTTAAAATCAATGTACACCAAGTATAACATATGTTTCTGCACACAAAAACATTTCTGAAAAAACGTATGCAAACCTGGGTGCCACTGGCAGGGCTGCGGTACACATGTAATTATACATGTACGCACACAGACCGCCGCCAGCGGCACATTTCTGCAAAAAGGGCAATACACTACGTGGAAATCCCTAAAGAAGCATTTATGCTATCTATCAAACATGAAAAAACTTTGAGACTCTCGGTTCATATATGGCTGGACACACCAGGGTGACTAATGCTCCATAGGTGGTTACAACGCCTACATTTGTGCCCCTACTTGGGCCTCTTTGACATTCTTGGAGGTACAGGTAGTGTTTTTTTCTGCATCACATGCACCACCGTTTCTGAAGTTTGTTATCAAATAAGACTATTGGGATTGTTGCAGTCAACTCTGAAGTTGTGAATGCTTTTTGTTCTATTGCCCTGCCCTTTAAGTAGTAATCTACAAGTTTTTAATCAATGGAACAAACATCTGAAGAGGTTGGGGATGGGATAGTGTGGTGGGCTAATGGTCTGCCTCGACATATATCAGTTTATAACGGAGAGTAGGGAAAATCTGATAGTGTCCCTAGGATATTGATGGGCAAATACACTTTTAAACCTGGTGTACCAATTAGGAATTGTTGTTTTTTGTTCAGTGGGGGGTTAGGCGTGGGTTTGAGACCTTCAATGGAGGGTACCAGCAGTATAGTGTCTCTGTTTCTGCACGCAAATGTTATCAAACATAGGCCATATTGGGGAGGAACAGCGGGTTATAGCAGAACAATGGGTTGGATTTCCTGCCTTCTATTTTTTCTGTCGGCAGGAGCTCAGGGATGAGGTGAGAGAGATCTTTCTTTGTTATTTAGTTTAATTCCCAAATAGAGAGAGCGAAGAGAGGAAGACGGGGAAATAGGTAGTGCTCTTGCATGGAGTAGGTATGTTTGGTTTTTTGTTAAAAAAGGTTAGGGGATACATGCTCAACCAGGTTGGGGTGGTGTAGGCAGGGAGGGATTTGGAGGTTGGGGACAGCGGTTCTGTTTCAGTATGTGGAATGGATGTTGTTTGTTTTTGAGTGAATAGTGTGTGTGTGTGAGTGCTCCAAGGTCCGGGCTCTGGCAGGTATGGATAAGGAATTTAACTCAGTATGGCTATGGCAGCCTTTAACATAATTTCCTGGAATGTCAGGAGGCTGAATTGCAAGGTTAAAAGATCATTGGTTTTCAATTTCCTGAGACCATACAACCCTGACATTGTGATTTTGCAGGAGACCCATCTGAGGGGACAGAAAGTGTTACCTTAAAAAGGCCCTGGCCCGGCAAAACATACCACACGGATGTCTCCAACTATGCAAGGGGGGTCTTGGTGCTGGTTGCGAAAAGCCTCCCATTTCAGCTTATGCACTTGCACATTTGTCCTGCCGGGAAATTTGTGGTTTTGCATGCTCTGATCCGGGGCAGGGAGTATGTTATTGGGGGCGTGTATGTTCCTCCTCCTTTCCACTTAACAGTCCTAGAGCAGGTGATGGCGCATGTTTCTCTATACCCTCAGGTGCCCATGGTGTTATTGGGTGATTTTAATGCCACCCTAGATCAGAATATGGATAGGTTACATCCGCATGTTACCCATAGCTCAACATTGAGTAAAATGGGCAAATGCTAATTGTCTAACTGAGTTTTGGCGGTGGAACATCCTAAATGATAAAAGTTTTTCCTGCTTCTCGGCATCTGCTGGTTCGTTATCCCGCATAGATCTGGCCTTTGCGAATAATGATTTGTTGACCCAAGTGTCAGCTATTGAGTATCTCCCGAGGGGAATTTCAGACCATGCCCCTCTTTTGTTGAGAGTAGCTCAAGCAATTCCTGGACCTACAAAGTTGTGGAGACTTAACCCAAAATGGTTGCAGGTAGAGGCGGTGGCTCGTAAATGCACAGAGGAGGCTGAGAACTACTGGGCACTGAATGAGGGTTCGGCGGACCCATTGGTAGAATGGGAAGCATTCAAGGCAGTACTGAGGGGAGCCTTAATAAATGCTATTGCTACCCATAGAGCCAGTCTCATGAGGGCAAGGGTTTCACTAGAGGGGGAACTGGCGTTGGCAGAGGCACGGTATGTATCAAACGGGCTCCCGGTTGAGTGGTACAAAATGTATGGAGAAGAGGGTTGCAGTCGCCTAGAAAATCTATTTAAGAACATTTCCGAGCAGGGGGTGCTGCTACCTTCATTGTATGAAGCTATTATAGTGGTAATTCATAAGCCAGGGAAACCCCCGGATGTGTGCAGTTCATATAGACCTATTTCACTTATCAATCTAGATGCTAAGATTTTGGCGAAGGTTTTTGGGCCATGCCCTCTGCTCCATAATTTTGTCTATAGTGGGGGTGGAACAGTCGGGCTTCCTACCGGGGAAAACGACGGATTTCAATTTAAGAAGGTTATATACGAACCTGCAGCTTTGACATGATAATGCTGGCTGCAGAGTGATTGCCTCTCTTGACAATGAGAAGGCTTTTGACTCGGTAGAGTGGCGATTTATGTGGGCGGTTCTGCAGTGTATGGGGTTCCCAGCAGATTTCCTTAAGTGGTTAAACATTTTGTACTTGAAGCTAGTGGGCAGAGTCCGTATCTTTCCTCCCCCTTTGCTCTGACCAGGGGGACAAGGCAGGGATGCCCGCTGTCCCCATTGCTATTTGCCCTGGTCATGGAGCCGTTGTCCATTTTAATTAATAATAACCCTGCAATTGAAGGTTGGGACATTAGGAGGGTGACGGAGAAGTTGTCACTTTATGCGGACGATATGCTCGTATATCTGGCAGACCCCCAAGCCTCTTTGGAGAATCTCCTTGATGTGGTGGATAGCTTTGGATCATTTTCGGGATTAAGAGTAAATTGGTCGAAATCTGTTCTGATGCCGGTGGATGACGTAAGTGAGGTGGGCATCACTGTAAAATCCCAGCTTGTGGTTACTGAGCAATTTCGTTATTTGGGAATCCAAATTCATAGGGACATAAACTTTCTAAGTCTTAACTTCACTCCTGTGATGCAACACATTGCACATAAATTAAAGGCTTGGGCGTCTTTGCCTTTGACTCTGCTAGGCCAGATAAATGTAATTAAGATGATACTGCTGCCCAAATTGCTCTATCCCCTATGAGCGGGCCCCACTCAGTTGCCGATACCCCACTTTAAATCGCTAGAAAGACTGATAATCTTCGTTTTTCTGGGGGGAGGGACACCGCGGATCAGTAGGGCAACTTTGAAAGCTATGCAGTGGGATGGGGGACTTGGCCCTTCCGGATTTTTATATTTACTATTGTAGCGGTTCAGCTTAACTATGCAGCCTGGTGGATTAGGGCCGACCGTAACAATCCAGCAGTGGTACTGGAAGCAGCCCTATGTGGTTCATATGAGGCTTTAGCAAATTTAGTATATAGGCAGGGGAAATATCCAATGCAGCATTACACGTCCAACATGGCTGCAACAGTGGCAATATGGAGAAAATTTGTTGGGGTGTATGGTGGAGATATGAGTAATGGGGCCTGGTCTCCATATATTCCACTATGGAGAAATGTGAAGTTGGGTGAACTGGACTCCTTGATGGACTTTGAATTTTGGCCAAGAAAAGGTCTTAAATATTTGGGCCAATTATACGAAGGAGGTTGTTTTCAAGATTTTTTGGACCTAGTCCGCTCTTTTGAAGTGCCCAGGTCGACGTTGTTCTGCTATTTTCAGCTCAGGCATGCTTGTTTCCAGCAGTATTAAATTGGATTGTGGACCTCTGGAAAAGATTGCCAGGAGGGAACAACTTCAAAAACCTGTGTCTAGCTTTTATAAAAGCATTATGGAGCTTCAGCCTTCTCCCCTAAAGAAATCGTTTGAGCGCTGGCAGGTAGATGTTCCGACTCTGGAGTCTCAGCACATGGAGGAGTTGGCGTCCACATGGGGTTAACGGTTATTAGTGCAAGAGATCATCTGATACAAGTTAAGTGGCTACATAGGATTTATTTTACCCCAGTTCGCTTGGCCCAGATGGGGGAAGACTGTCACATGCATCTTGCACTAGATGTTTATAGGGGTAAGGCACATTAATTTCATATGTTCTGGGATGGCCCCCCTTTATTCAGGGGTTTGGTCCGAGGTCCATTGGTTCTTCAAAAGAAAAACTTGGTTTTCCGGGGGTGTGTTCACCAGAGAATAGTCTGTGCTGGGATTGGTGGGAGGATCTGGTCCCATCTAAGAACGAACGTCAACCCGTATCGGTTATTTAATGTTTTACGCAAGAAATCTTTATTATTTAAATTGAAAACCTCCCAAGGTGCCGTCCCTTACTCACTGGATCTGTCTTATCAACGCGGATTTACTCTTGTATAAAAATTTTAACATACGAGGGAGCTAGAGGGGTGCCTGAAAGATTTTTGGATTTTATGGGGCCATGTGGCTGGAGGCGCGAATGTGTCACTCTGAATTGTCGCTTGTCTGGAGCTCGGGCGTTCGAGGGGTGAGTGGGTATGGATGGGAATGTTTGAGGATGATTGATTTGTGGGATGACTGTCTAGGGTTATGGATGATGGGTGGCATCCCGACTTGGGACTACTGTTATGTTTCCTTTACCTCTGCAGCAGAGGATCTCCTGGTTTACAATGGTTATAGTTTTGGCAAATCTGTATATTTCTGTTCAGGGGTGGTAAATTGCCTAAGATTGGGATGCTTCTCTGTATGCTGAATTTTATGGTTTTATTTTCTTGTAATTTGAAAATGTTTTCAAAATAAAGACTTTAAAAAAAAAAAAACACGTAAAATGCTGGAAGCTTCTCTTTTGGGCTTCATCTGAAACAAATGTAAAATGCTTGCAGTTATAGCGCCCTCTAATATGCTTCGTAGGATACACATGTAAAATGCTTGCAGTTATAGTGTCCTCTATTAGGCTTCGTAGGAAACACATGTAAAATGCTTGCAGTTATAGTGCCCTCTATTAGGCTTACATACATATGTAATGGTAAAGTATATTACACTAAAGATTCTACCTTTTCAAACTACAACCTGTGTATATATGTTGAAAAATGGATCAGAAAAAAAGCATAAAAAATGCATGCAAAACGCATCCAAAAAGCATCAGCTGCTGCATTCTTGGATACGTTTTTGGGATACAGTTTGGATGCAGTTTTCAATGTGTTTTCCTTCTAGCGAAAAACGGATCAAAAAATGGATACAAAACATCGTGTGAACATACCATAAGATTGATTATTTTTGTTATTATGCTCAATACAAGCCAAAAGTTACATACATAAGCCAAAAAGAACATCCAAGGTCACATTTGCAAAATAATAGGAAAACATAAATACTTCCAGCAACAGCTGGATATTGTTACTGGATTCCACAATCTGAAATTAGTCCCCTCAATAACAATATTGAAATGAGTCAAAGCCAATGTTTAGCCAAATCATAATTGATTCTACCCTTGTTACTAAGAACCAAAGTTACATTGAAATGAGACCAAAGCACAATAACTTTTATTAACCCATCAGCTGCTACCTGCTATCACATTTCCTCCTTTTTTGTGCCTCCATGATGCCAAATGACATCATGGACTGGCACAATTCTTATCCACTTACAACAGATTCATAGATGGGTTGGTTATTGAGCCCCATTCTCATTTTACAAAACATAACAGTTTGAAAAAAAGAATATAATTTTATAATGATTATCATAACTGATGTAAATAAGCTTAATCGGGACCCCAAGAAAATGTCCTTCTTTGGAGAACGACCTGTTATATCACTTTTATTCATTTCTCTCACTAGATTTAATTTTACTCCCGAGTGTCCATAATTTGACAAAAGTAAAAGTCAATATCCCAAAACCATCAGGAAAGATAGATATTCATAAATCCTCCTTAGGTGCTGTTATCGATTGACAGTGGTTGGCATGGATCCAATTATTTTTCCCGTTGAGTTTCACCGCTATTTCTGTAGTAAGCAATACTTGATATGGACCATCATCATACCGAGAATCCAGGCTCTTTCTAACATGTCTCTATCACCACCTGATTGGAGTGTATGTGCACAAGGACCCATATTGGGATCTGGAATTGAGCCAAATACATTTTTATGCACCATTTTCAAAGTTTTACTAAACCTTTTGATCTCAATTGTAGTTGCTGTGGGAAATTACATCCTGTGTTAGGTACTCTTCCAAATAATATCTCATATGTAGATAGCTTCAAACCTTCTCTTGGAGTGGATCTGATAGTAAATAAGGCTAGTGGTAAACACTCTATTCAGGGTTTTGCTGTTTCTGCCACTGCTTTCTATTTTTAGTTTCAAGGTGCCATTCAATCTTTCTGCTTTTCCACTACTCTGGGGGTGATATGGGGTATGGAAAGCTTCCAAGATCCCTCCTATGACTTCCCCCATGAAATGTGCACCTCTATCCCTTTCAATTACCTCTGGAACTCAATACCTACAGATCAGTTCAGATAATTTCTTAGCTGTAGTTTTTTTTGTCTGCAGTGGCATTTGCAACAGGGTAGGCTTCTGGCCAACCTGAAAAGAGGTCAGTACATACCAACACATATCCTAACCTCCCCACAGGTGGAAACTGGATATAATCTATTTGCTCACTCTGGAAGGGATACAAAGGTTTAGTGGTACATTTGACAGGCGTCTTTACCACTTTTCCTGGTTTGCAAGTAGCACAAATCATGCAAGACTGAACAAATCTGGCTGCCATGTGTTGGAATCCTGGGGCTAGCCAGGCTTTCTGTACCATTTCTATCATACTTGTCTTGGACTAATAAGTCTGTCCATGTATAATTTGTGCCATCATAGGAAACAGAGCCCTGGGTAGACAAACCCTGAAAACCCAATAGTCCATCCTCCCCACAGGCAGCCCCTGTTGAGGTCCACTTGTTTTTCTCCTCAGCGGTTGCCTGGCCCTGGAGTCCGCCTAAGATGTTGTGAGATACTTGAGTTGTCAGAGCTGCTACAGTAACTTTTGCATTTAACCCTTGGCCAGCAGAGGCTGCTATCTTTGCTGCCACATCCGCTCGTCTATTTCCCCTTGATATCTTGTCTGTTTCTCATGTATGGGCTTTAACTTTAATAATGACTACTTTTTCTGGGAGTTGTAAGGCTGCAAGCAGACTTCCCACAGCTTCTGCATTTTTAATTGGTTTTCCATTTGCTGTCATAAAAGTTCTGGCTTTCCAGATTGGTCCATAATTATGCATTACACCAAATGCATACCTGGAATCTGTGTAAATATTAGCTGTCTTACCCTCTGCCAGTTTGCATGCTTCTATTAGTGCCATTAATTCTGCTTCCTGTGCTGACAATGTGGAGGTAGTGATGCTGACTGTATTACCTCATGTTCAGTGAGCACAGCATATCCAGTGCAGTATTTACAGTCTTCATTCAGATGTCTGGCACCATCTAAAAAAACTCAAATTCTGGATTATTTAGTGGAGTGTCAAAAGACATTTGGGAGTCCAGCAGTCTCTTGCTGCATCAATAATAAACAATTGTGAGGGCAAATTAGATCTTGTTTGTCTTCATCCCAAATACATTGGGGTGCCAAAGGAATTTGAATTAGACTATCCCCCTCCTCCCTTTTGTCCTCCTTTTGTAACAGACATAAGGGAAAAAGAGTAGCTGGATTTTAGGTGCCCCACCTCATCCAATCCAGAGGTTAGTTTGACCGTTCCATCCAGCTGATATTGGATTTTTGATAATATTTGCGACATATTTGTGACAGTACATTTGCCTCTAATATACTAACAGGTAAATTTTCTGCTGCTATTAGCTGTGACATGATTGTAGGACCCATTATGGCTAATAGTTAGCCTTTTATCATTTGTTTTCCCATTGAATCCTATACACGAGACAAATTCATCAGATAGCATGTGTGTTACATATTGGCTATTGTGGCAGAGCGACCTCAGGTGGTCGCAGGGTTCTGCTACTAGGTGGCGTAGAGCAGGAGACCTGCTGCCGCCGTGCCAGCGAAGACCTGGTTTCGGTGGGAGAAAGCAACCATTTATCGTCACTAACCATAGGTTACTGACATTGGGAGCTAGTATGGCTGCAATGCGGCTAGTGATGGGTTGCCTTTCCCTGGAACGGTCACAGTGTTGGGTGGTAGGCCATCCCCACGTTCCAGGATGGGGTTTTGGTAGGTCTCTGGAGACCTATTAAAGGCCTCCTACTACAGGTGATCAGGGGGCGTGGTTGCTGCCAGAACCTGGAGCAGCAGTGGAGCTGAAGAGAGCTATGGGAGAAGTAAATGCAGTGTGTGAACTAGCTGCTAAAGACACTGCAGCCAGAGAAGCAAAGGGGATTAGCTCTAGTGCGCCCCTAGAGGTCATAGGGGAGAGGAGCCCAAGTAGCACAGGGGATGTGTGTCCTGTGATGGATAGCCAGCAGTTATGTTCTGATCCTGTTGGTCCCAGAGAGATGTTTGCCTATTCTAATGGAAACTCTGCAAGTGTGTTGCCTGAAAGGGAAACGGCAACCCATGAATGTGATTGCTTTGCGGCTGTGTATGAGGAGACTGGTATTAAAAGTGTGAATGTGCTGCTTATTAACCATGGCGAAAAAACCCTCTGGGAAGAGTCTCCATTACAGTGGTGGAGTGGACGCTGTAGTGTGTCAGTGCTGCAGTGTAAGAATGGTGATTATTCAGATGGGAGTGATGGAAAAACCTGTGTAAAGAAAACATGTTCTGAGGCAAATTCTGTATGCAGCCCTGAGCAGTGTATTACAGACAAGTGGATCTGTGATAGAAATCCAGATTGTGACACTGCAGGGAATGAAGAGAATGGTTGGGATGGGACCTGTAGTGCACCTGAGGTCACTTGCCCCAATGGTGGTTATATTTACAGTAGCGTTTACTGCAATGGTCACAAAGACTACAGAGACAGTGGTAATGGGAAGAGTGAGCTGCTAGACACCACAGAGGTGGGTGTATGCTTAACCTCTAGTGAGGGGCAGGTGAGCGTGTCTGAATCCTCAAGTGGTAATGAGGTGCATGGTTCTGAGGCAGCTGATACATTTTCCCTAAAGGTTATGGAGGAAAATAGTAGCAGTATCACAGAGGTAGTATGTTCTGTGGTTTGTGGTGACCTACAGGTAGGTGCCATGTGCAGTCAGATGTCCGCTGCACCTACTGGTATTAAAAATGTGACCCCAAATTCCTAGGTCACAGCCCGTTAGTTTATGGAAAACCTAAACCTGTCCGGTGACTTATTGGCACAGATATGGAGTGGCGCCTATGCCCCCTTGACCCAGCGGGATTGGGTCTACCACCCATTGCTGCAGAGGGTCTGCTGCTTGACAGAGCAAGTGTGAGGTGTGTACAATGGAAGATGTTCTCTGGCTCTAGTGAAACGCCAGGTAATGTTGTCATTGTTGAGGTGGTCAGTGAGGTAGACCAGTTTTCCTCTGGTAGAAACAAGTTGAACGCTAGTAGCCAAGAGGTGGAACTTCAGGTTCAGGAGTTGGTCAGTGAGGACCAGAATCCTTGTAATGTGGAGAAGTCTGGCTCTCATGGGGGTCTTGCAGACCCAGAGCTACGAGTCGGTGACAAAAATTGTATGGAAAGGTCCCCAAGGGAACATGTTGTGTCACCCCTGACAGATGAAGAGTCACAGGAATGGTGTGAGATGGCTCCACTGTATAGGGGTTTTGACCCTGGAGGAAAGGATGTGCAAGGTGAGAAAGACCTGCGGCCTTTATCAAGGGTGGGGGATATGTGACAGAGCGACCTCAGTTGGTCGCAGAGTTCTGCCACTAGGTGGCGTACAGCAGGAGACCTGCTGCCGACGTGCCACCAAAAACCTGGTTTCGATGGGGGAAGGCAACCATTTAGCATGAGTAACCATAGGTTAATGACATTTGTAGCTAGTATGGCTGCTATGTGGCTAGTGATGGGTTGCCTTTCCCAGGACGGTCACAGTGTTGGGTGGGAGGCTGTCCCCACGTTCCGGGACGGGGTTTTGGTAGGTTTCTGGAGACCTATTAAAGGCCTCCTACTACAGGTGATCAGGGGGCATGATTGCTGCCAGAACCTGGAGCAGCAGTGGAGCTGAAGAGAGGCTCTTCCCCCCAGCAGCATGTGGGAAGCCTGTATACCAGTGGTGGCTGGATAAAGGTGTGTATATTGGCCTGAGTAGTAGACTCAGACCACAGGTTAGAGAGGGCCTCTTATTGAGTTGAGTAAGTGGCCAGATGGCCGAGGTGTTTTGTTTGTTTATATTGTGCTAAGCCTGTGCCTGAAAATAAAGCTGGCCAGGGGAAAGAGAAGCCTGGTGTCAGAGTGCCAATATTCCGTTTACCAAAGACGGCGATCCGAGAGCTAAATATCCCCAGGATGGCATCCAATGTGAGTGGAAGCTTGCACTGTTTATAACCATACCCTCTGCTCCTGTATTTATTAAGAAAGGCACGGTCTCTCCACATGGTAAGGTAACATCAACTGTGGCTGTAGGGGAGGTAACAGGCACCTTTACCATATTCATGAATTGCTATTGCGAACCAGGGGTACTAGAAGTCTCCCCAGTTTGCCCTAATGGGTTTCCATTTTTGGGAGGGGCACAGCAATATCTCTTAGTATGCCCTGGTTTATTGCAATTGTAATATATGATCTTTATTGTGCTGTGATCCTGTCGGGAAATTTATGGGAGCACTATTCTGTTACCATTTAATGTTCACTTTCTTAATCCTTTTATCTTCCTCTGCACCTCTCATTACTTTTTCTATATCCTTAGCTTTCAATCTGGCAAGCCAGTGTGGTGGCTTCACGTATATTTGTTTCCAACCCATCAACTATTGCTTGAACAAAAACCCTTTCTCCTGTAGCTGCCTCATTTAACCCTATGTCTTCCCAATCTGTTCACATTTGAGCTGTAAATTCCTCTGTCGTTTGATCCTTTCCCTGCTTCTAATCCATAAAAATTGGCTGTACACGTGCTTCTTCCATCAATTTATTACAAAAAACCTCTCCAAAAATAATAACCTCTCCAATAATTTTCCTTTTTAAACAGCTAATATTTGCATTCTGGGTTAGTATTAACTTTTTCTGTAAAACTTCCTATCTAGAGATGGGCGAATCTATTCTAACAAAGTGGAATTCGTTTAGAATTTCAGGAAAACTTTGGTTCTGCACAAAGTCGAAGTTTGGGGTGATTCACGGGGACGAAGCGTGTTTTTTATTGCTAAAATGGCCGCAAGCACATGGCGTGACATGGGGAAGAGAACTCTGGGAGGAAGAAAGGAAGACCCTAAATTACATGTGCAGACATCAAGTCAATCAGAGAATGGCGGGCTTCTGTGATGTTACAGCACTATAAGTACGGATGCCATGCTCGCTCCTCACACTGCTGTCGTTGTGCCCGTGATATAAGCGTCTGTCTGCCGCAGCAGCAGCAGAGATCTCACACAAAGGAAATTGCTTTTAATACATTTTAATTCCATCTGGTCATTTCTGGAGTGCATTGAATATCCAAGGGTTAATTAAGCCTGTTAGTGGTTTTACATGACTACATTTTTCCCAGTCATTTATGGAGCGCATTTTAATTCCAAGGGTTAATTAAGCTTGTTTGTGCTTTTATATTCAGTAAAATTCACGGTGTTTTTGTATACCACTACATTTTTTCTGGTCATTTCAGGAACGCATTTTATATCCAAGGGTTAATTAAGCGTGTTTGTGCTTTTATATTCAGTAAAATACACTGTGTTTTTCTATACCACATATGAGTAAATTTTTCCTGGTCATTTCTGGAGCGCAATTTATATTCAAGGGTTAATTAAGCGTGTTTGTTCTTTTATATTCAGTAAAATACACTGTGTTTTTAAACGCCACATACAAGTAAATTTTTCCTGGTTATTTCTGGAGCGCAATTTATATTCAAGGGTTAATTAAGCGGTTGAATTTAACTGTTTGTATGGGGGTGTATTAGGATAAGGTGCTTTATTTCAGTAAAATACACATGGTTTTTCTATAACCACATACTAAGTAACATTTTTCCTGGTTATTTCTGGAGCGCAATTTGTATTCAAGGGTTAATTAAGCGTGTTTGTGCTTTTATCTTCAGTAAAATACACAGTGTTTTTCTATACCACATACAAGTAAATTTTTCCTGGTCATTTGTGGAGCGCAATTTATATCCAAAGGTTAATTAAGTGTGTTTGTGCTTTTATATTCAGTAAAATACACTGTGTTTTTCTATACCACATACAAGTACATTTTTCCTGGTCATTTGTGGAGCGCAATTAATATCCAAGGGTTAATTAAGTGTGTTTGATCTTTTATATTCAGTAAAATACACAGTGTTTTTAAATGCCACATACAAGTAAATTTTTCCTGGTCATTTCTGGAGCGCAATTTATATCCAAAGGTTATTTAAGACTGTTACTGGATTGATATTGAGTCAAATACACTGTGTTTTTAAATGCTATATACGAATACATTTTTCCTGGTCATTTCTGGAGCGCAAATTATATTCAAGGGTTAATTAAGCGTGTTTGTGCTTTTATATTCAGTAAAATACACATTCCCCTTCATCCTCAGGCAGCACACAATGGGTTAATATCCACCTCAACCCAGCTATGACAGAAGGAAACGGAACGAGTATCAGGTTCAAATAATTTAAGCACTAATTGGTTCCACCTCACCCATATAAGCTCTCCTCAGACAGTGAACAGACCTGCTTTTTCTTCTGTCCCAGCTAGACTTATTATTTTTATAATTATTTTGCTGTTCACTATTTCCAGGTTTTATTATTTTACTACAGTGGCTCCTGTGGAGGAGACCCAAGAGTTTCTTGGTGCATCTCCTCATCCCCCCACTGCTGATCTGCCTAATTGGCCTGGGATCCCAGAGTTTCTGGGGCAGCCATGGCCTGGGGATGTCTCAGCCTGCATTCCAGTTCAAACTCAGCTGATGCAAGTTGGATAGAACCCCCTCCAAACTGTTTAAAGCATGCGTGGCGCAACTGAAAGTACCTCAAAAGGATTCCTCTATCCGAACCAACCATGCGTGTTAATTCCTGGTAATCCAGGAAATGCCCCTCCACATACAGCTCTCCTAAATATTTGATACCGCTTCGTGGCCAAATTTCAAAATCCTCTAAGGAGATCAACTCTGGCAACCTCCTGTTCCTCCACAAGGGGATATAAGGCGACCAGGTGTTTCTATCTCTTTCCCCTCAATAAGTCCCCACAAACTTTTTCCATATCGCTACTGTCACTGCCATAGTAGCCGTGTAAAACTGTGTCTGGTACTGCCCTTTTCTATAAATTAGATTTGCTATGGCCTCATAGGAACCCATCAAAGCTGCCTCCAAGACCACCGTCGGGTTGTTACGGCTTGCCCCAATCCACCATCCCGCATATGTTTACTGGACAGCCACATGATAGATATAAAAATCGGGCAGCGCCAGCCCTCCGTCCTCATATAAGGCCTTCAGTGTGGATTTACCTATTCTAGGAGTACCTCCGAGCCAAAGGAAGGACACAATCAATACATCCAGAGCCTTAAAATGAGATTGCGGAATCAGAATGGGAGCAGCCCTGTATAAGTACAATAATTTTGGTAAAAGGACCATCTTCATAATATTAATGTGCCCCACTAGCGATATTGGCAGTGATTTCCAAGCTGTCAGTGATGTCTTGCATTGTAACATCAAGGGTAAGCGTCATGAATCTCAGCACATATATGTGAATCTGGATACCAAGGTATCTGAACAGATCAGAGACCTCTAACTGACTTCTCGAGGATATTTCCTCCTGCTGAATAGGATCAACTGGAAATAACACCAACTTGGCCCAGTTCACTCTCAAACCCGAGAAAGCACCAAAGGAATCAACTACGTCCAATAAAGCCTCCAACGAGCCTCTAGGATCCGCCAGGTATACTAATAAATCATCGGCATATAAAGACATCTTCTCCGTGATCCCCTTAATATTCCACCCTTCGATCTGAGAGTGATTATTTATGAGCAGTGATAAGGGTTCAATAGCCAGTGCAAACAGCAGAGGGGATAAGGGACACCCATGCCGAGTTCCCCTATTCAACTCAAAAGAGCTGGACAAATAACCATTTACCAGAACTTTGGCGGTCAGCTTCCAATAGAGAATCCGAAGCCATTGTAGGAACTCCAAAGGGAACCCTACTGCCCCCAGCACCGCCGACATGAATCTCCATTCTATTGAGTCGAACGCTTTTTCGTTGTCAAGTGCCGCAATCACCCTATGGCCGAAGTTATTATGGACTGTCTGCAAGTTGGTATATAGCCTTCTTAGATTGATATCAGTGGACTTCCCTGGCATGAAACCTGACTGATCCACCCCAACAATTGACAGAATAATAGTATTAAGCCTCACCGCAAGCACCTTCACCAGAATCTTTACATCGATGTTAATAAGAGAAATGGGTCAATATGACTGACATAACTCCGGTGGCTTGGTCAGCGCCCCTCACCTGTCCTCAACCCGCCTCTGTCCCGTTCGGGTCCCTCAGCAAGAGAACTAGTATATGGTCTGGGCTCAGCGCCACTTTACAGCGAGGACGAACAATTTGAGGACAGTCAGCAGCTACTTGGCAATGTAGAGGTGGGGTAGACATCCCCTGCTTCTTGCAGTATTGATGTGGAGAGTGGCATGGGAGGTTTTTTGGCGAGCGGTCAGCCTCTGCATACCAAGACCGTTGAGGAGGACAGCAGTGACGATCAAACACTCATGAAGTATAAACGTGGTGGTTTGAATCCAGTTTCTGTGTTACACCAGTTTGTTCAAATGCAGCGTATGGAACTTGAACTGAAGGAGACCATAACTACAGGGAATGTTTTAGGTGCTTATTTTGCATTCTGTGCCATTGTTGATGGAATTCAGTACAAAACTGGAATGGGACAGAACAAAAAAGAAGCAAAAGCAAATGCTGCAAAACTGGCTTTGGATGAACTTCTTCAGTATGAAGAATGTGAATCGTATGTCCAACTTACAGAAAGTAAAAACACAAGTCCTTCTGGAGGCCCTCCCCTGTTACCGGTGGAACAAATTACATCCACACAGATTTCAAGTGGTTTAAGGAAAGCAAGTTGATAAACATTCATTTGTTCATGAACAGATTACACAGGTGATAATAATAATATAATAATAATAATCTTTATTTATATAGTGCCAACATGTTCCGCAGCACTTTACAAATTCGACGGTATACATATAGACATTACACATTAAAAGTACTTACAGGTGAGATACAAGGTGAGCTTACAATCTTTTAGGGTGTATGGTTGAAACAAACGGTGAGAAGTGCCAAGTATACAATTGTCCGGCCATGTTTCATAAATAGGGGGTGGTTTACATGAAAAATGGATGAACCTACCATCCAGACGGTAGATCTATATACAGATAAGTGCCTGTGAGTGCCCTAGTGTAGGGAGTGACAGATGTGTGTGATAGCACAGGGATCTTGGTAGTCCAGACTGAGAAGATGTGTTCTCAGGGCCCTCTTAAAATTATGAGGGTTGTGAATGTGCCTGATCGCCCACGGTAGCATATTCCAGAGAACTGGTGCCGCACATGTGAAATCTTGGAGACGGGCATGGGAGGTTCGGATGATTGATGAGTGTAACCTGATATCAGCAGCAGAGCGGAGAGCGCGGGTCGGGTGGTAGACAGAGACGAGGGAGGTGATGTAGGTGGGTGCAGTGTTGTGGAGTGCTTTATGGGTGGGTATGATGAGTTTATGCTGTATTCTGTACTGAATGGGCAACCAGTGCAGTGACTGACACAGGGTAGAGGCATCAGTATAGCGGCTGGAAAGAAAGATGAGCCTGCCTGCTGCATTCGGGACAGATTGAAATGGGGAGAGTTTGCACAGAGGGAGACCGATTAGCAAGGAGTTACAATAGTCAACGAAAAAGAATAAGGGCCACAATGAGAGTTTGAGTTGTTTCCACAGTGAGAAACGGACGGATTCTGGAGATGTTCTTGAGGTGCAGGTGACAGAAGCGGGCAAGGGATTGGATATATGGGGGAAGGTAAGATCAGAATCTAGTATAACCCCCAGACAGTGGGCCTGCTGCCTAGGAGTAATGTTGGTACCAAATACTGAAACAGAAATAGCAGGGGGGGTTGGTTACTAAATGGCGGAAAGACAAGAAGTTCAGTTTTAGTGAGGTTTAGGTGATAAAGGAAAAGTTTGCTGAACTTTTATCTAGGTGTCCAGATTTTGAAAGCTGTGGAAATTCTTTAGCTGCATTTGTAATGGAAAAGGCTCCTCACACAACCGCCTCCAAGACTATAAAATAAATAATAATAATCTCTAGCGCCTATAGAGAAAGCGTTTTCTTCAGCCTCATCTGTATTATCCGTGTACCGTACCTCTTGCCTCCATCCCTTGACCACGAACCATTGCCGCCTGTCCTGACCTTACTGCCTGTCCCCAACTCCGAGTTTCCGAGCTGTGGTGCCAACGTTAGGTCCCTGGTCACGCTTTACTTTCCGCCCACAGATTCTACATATAGTTATATTCGCCTCCTCTGGTGTCCCGTCAAAAAACTGGCACACCGCCGAGTAGGTGATTTTACCAACAAAGCTCCGCACTGACTGACTGTTACTGCCGCTGACCTGGTGTGCCACTACTTTCTGGGACTTGCAAAGTGGGTGGTCTAAATCGTGGCCGTTTGGCTCCCAACCTCGCACTGTTGCCACCCTGCTGACTCCCGGCCACACTACCAACTTATGGGCTGGGCCACTGCCTGACATGCAAGCTGCCGCTCTCTTCTCCCAATGATAATGATGAAGCCCTTGTACACTGTTGGTCTGGGTCAGCTCATAGCATCACATGGCTTTCAAAACCACCAATATGCTGATAACACCTAACTTTACATCTCCGGCCCAGACATTAACTCTACTGTCCAAGATCCCAGATTGTCTGTTGTCTAAATCCTCCTTCTTCTCCTCCCGTCTCCTAAAACTTAATGTAGAGAAAACGGAATGCCTCCAGGGCCGGGATAATGAGTAGTCGAGGGTAGGCGACCGCGTAGGGCGCCACTTCATTCCAGTGAGAAAAGAGGGTGCAAGGAGGCATGGAGTGGGCTGAATTTTCCATTTGGGGGCACTTTATGCCTTGTTTAACTAGGGCACCTTACCTTGTCCCAGCCTTGCTTGCTTCACCCGGCTCCCAAGTGCTATCGGCTACATCGATTAGTGTTTGCCTGTCACCACCGTCCACCTCAACGGTGTCACTGTACAAAGCCTGACCACTCACAACATAACCCCCCATTGCAACTCTCCTGATCACTATTTGCCCAGTTCTGCAAGAAGCAGCGGATGTCTTCCCCACCTCTTTGCTGCCCACTGTCCTCAAATATTTTGTACTCACTGTATAGTGGCACAGGGGCCACAGCACATAGTAGTTCTCTGGGTGTGGGAAGCGAATGGGACAGAGGTGGGTTGAGGTCAGGTGAGGGCCACTCACCTGCTCCCGGGCCATGCCAACTAAGGGTTGTGTCTGACAAACCCACTGACTCTTGGCTGAAGTTTTCAGATGTCATCTGGGAGAAAGTGTATGACTTAGTGTGTGGTCAACACATGGCCGCTAGATGAAACCGGAAGCTTTGGCCTCACAGGGTGACCCTTGCTGTGACGTCCCCTTACTGTGCTGCCACCTGTGGTGGCTCCAGGAACCTACTATTATGTTCTTTGACGCTCTTGTAGGATCTTAGCCCTCAGCTTGTTTTTTTCCAGCTGGCGTTGACATGACTTTGTCAGGCTGCGTTCCCACTTCAGTTATTTGGTCAGTTTTGCCCTCTTAAGTGCCCAGGGAATTGAAGAGTGAAATGATTCTAATAGCAGCGGCAGTCATGTGTGTGTCATACTAAAACACAGCATTGTATGAAGACCAAACCAAGCTCCCTCTGCATATTTGAGCATGGCACAATGTTCTACAGCACCCTACAGGCTCTTTGCAGCGAGGAAATAGCTGTTTTTTAATGTGATTCATCGTGAATTTATTCAGGTCGAAATAAATTTTGTCGGACAATTCGGCGAACTCGGCAAATCGAATTTTTGAGAAATTCGCCCATCTCTATTCCTAATCACATGTTAATATTGGTAAGAATTATTTGCCATTCAACTTTACTCAAAAAATCCTTATATCGCAAATCTTTCATCAAGTCTTCATAGCTTAATGGGGTTCTCAAAGGTAAATGCATCTCATACTATATTTATAGAAGAGATCCATGTATTTATTTTCTTTGGAGCGCAATAATATTTACTTTGAGTGATTCCCTTTTTACCTATGAAATAACCTCGACAATTTTAATAATGTTAATTTGAATTGTTCGAATATGGTGATCCAGTAATTAGTTAGGATATTATTAGCAAATATGCTTGGTATCACCACGTTATGCCAAAAGCTGCAGATCCACTATATAGAGTCAGGAACCAGGTAGTAGCATGCAATGGGCTACTTACCATGGATTTTCCTGAGTCCCATTCTCCACACAGTTGTTCCCCAGTAAAAGCAACACTGTGTACTTTCAGTGCTCATCGCTTGATAGCTTTAATTATTACAAAATTAAAGTAAATTTCTTTATTCATCGAAATTAGAAATATACCACAAAAAGGTGATGTCTTTCTGCTGTTTCAACCCATGCGGCAACCTGATTTTCATAATTGTTTTGTTGGCCAAGCACATGTTAAAAGGACAATAGAAAACTTCAAACCAATCTTGGTCATAATCAATGTTTCCCATAACTCACTTATTAGATTCTGACCCTGGGACCCAGTGTCATGAGTCACGCCACGGCCTCCACCCTGAGCCGCAGGCATGCTCTTTCTCCCCTGCCCCAGGACATGATTACCTACCTCTCCCCGTTCCTGTTCCCTAGGATGTGCGCGCTGGCTCTGTGAGATTTTAAGGGCCAGAGCACCAATAAATGGTTAATATTCAGGTGCTGACCCTATATATTGTTTCTTCTTCCCCCTTGTCCTTGTCAGTCCATTGATTTTGTTTAGTACAGTTACTGTTGTTCCCTGCCGATTCAGTTTTCCTGCCTTTCTGCCCAATATTATTGACTTCATTGCCTGCAGCCTGCACTGACCTTTTGGCATGACTCTGACTACACTCTTGTCTCTCAATTTAGTACCACACTTGGCCATGGCTGCCCCATCAAGCATGTCACATCAGGGTTAGCGACCTGGGAGTCTCTTTGCGGTTGGCTCTGCTAAAGACCAGGAGGCTCTTTAGACTCTGCACCCTGACGTGGCTTATACCACTGCTTGCAGATCCACATCCCAGACCCTTGTGACAGTACGGACTGGCCATGGATCTTGCCATCTCAGCTGTAGTGGCCCACCAGAGTCATCACATCAACCAACTTGTGGAAACTATGCAGGATCTTGCAGCCCACCTACCTCTGGCCACACCTGCTCAACCACCCATGGTGAATCACCCCCCTGCTGTTCCTCTGACTCCAGCAGGCTCTACCCTGCCATCAACCCATTGTGATGGAAACCCCAATTCCTGCAGAGGGTTCATAAGTCAGTGTTCCATTCATATGGAGATGATGGTGAAGCAGTTACCCTCTGAGCGAGCAAAGGTAGTGTTTATTATGTCTACTGTTGGGCAAAGCCTTGGCCTCACCCCTCTGGGACTGAGGGGACCCAGTGACTGCCAACCTTTAGGTGTTCCTCGAAGCCTTCCGGAATGTGTTTGATGAGTATCTTCTGCTGCGGCTTCTCTGCTCCGCCTATGTCAGGGCAACTCCATGGTTTCGGCAATACATGGTGCAATTCTGCATGCTGTCAGCTGAACAACTCACATGGAATAATGAAGCCCTCATAGCAACGTTCTGGCAAGGCCTTGTAGCAAGAATCAAAGACGAGTTTGCCGGATGAGATCTTCTTTCCCATCTGGATGAATTTATTTGTTTAGCTACTAGAATAGACATTCAGTTTGCAGAGAGACAACAGGAGATCCGTCGACAGCGTGAAACCAACTAAGTGACTTGTTCCAGTGTTCCAAAGGCCTCCACTTCCTCCATCAATGGTTTTGCAAGATGAGCCCATGCGAGTAGAAAAAGCAAACCTGAAAGAGCCAGAACATGCTTGCCGATGCCAGCAGAACCTCTGCCCTAACTATTGAGGCAGTTCCAAGCATTTCCTTCAGGATGTCCTGTGCATTCGGGAAACTCCTGCACGTAGGCTCATGGGAGAGGCATCCCTACTGTGAATACCACCTCTCTATATCTGTCCATGCCGGTTCTAAACTCTTCTCATCTGGTACCTCATTTCAGCATGATGCTTGACAAAGGGGGGCGTGTCCTACCCCCGAAACGTAGCATTTGGACATTGTACAGTTGACCGAGATGCAAGTAAGATGTGCTGCCAGAATTTGACCAGGACATGCTTAGTCCAATGAAAGCGGCTAGATGTTACCTCGTACAGCGTGGAGCGAAGGAAAGCTGATGCAAAGGAGGAGACTCATTTGAATTACGGCTGGACTTCAGGTCATGTACAATTTCAGTATGAATATTGTATATGGATGAAATATATATCCCTATTTAAGAAATGATTAAAATTTAAAGGAAACGCTTTATGTAGTGACAGAATTTCTATTGACTGCTATATTTCCATCATGGAGAGAAGTTGTTCGGCAGGAGTGGGGCCCAATTGAAGTTTTGTACCAGGACCCATGAGCCTTCTCGTCAGGATGACCCTTTGGATGAACCCCTGAAGGCTCAGAAGGATGACATGTTTTTTGGGAGTAATCCCCTTTATCTCAAACTACAATTAGCTAAATAGGCACTAAGTATAGTTCGTAAAAAAGAAAAGAAGAGGTCAATGACCTCACACAATCCACAATAAACTGAATAAATGCCAAGAACACATAAAAAAAAATCTATGACTTTCCAATGCATAGTATTTGGGCCAATCCATTGTATATCCATTTTCAAGGATAGTCAGTTCATCAGGATAAACAATCTGATATTTGTTTTGATATCATTAAATCTATGACTTTCCAATGCATAGTATTTGGGCCAATCCATTGTATATCCATTTTCAAGGATAGTCAGTTCATCAGGATAAACAATCTGATATTTGTTTTGATATCATTAAATCTATGACTTTCCAATGCATAGTATTTGGGCCAATCCATTGTATATCCATTTTCAAGGATAGTCAGTTCATCAGGATAAACAATCTGATATTTGTTTTGATATCATTAAATCTATGACTTTCCAATGCATAGTATTTGGGCCAATCCATTGTATATCCATTTTCAAGGATAGTCAGTTCATCAGGATAAACAATCTGATATTTGTTTTGATATCATTAAAAAACCACGTTCTGTGTTATCATGGTAAATAGGAGGGCTAACCAGTGTGAGATTTATATTTTTATTATTCATTCTATCCAATGACCAGCATAGCATCTCCTATCAATATAATAAATAGACACCACGCCACAATTGCTAAAACTGTTTTTCCCGAACTGGGGTCATGTGGTCTTAATTGACTAAAAAGAGAAAAAGAATCCCTTGACATCTGCTGGAAATAATTGCTAAGAATGTGGTTCAAATGGTTTCTCTGCAGTTGAAGACTGAAGGTATCATATCAATAATTCAGGTGTTCAAAACAAACAAGAGCTAGAAAAGATCTCAGATGGATTGGAAATTTAAGACCCATTTATCTATCTTTGAGTTGTACCAATAAAAGGTACACTTTAAACCACAAAAAATGCACCCTTACTCAGGGCCATAGGTAGAAGAACAAAAAAATATTGTAAATAATTGAAATTGGTGCTGCAATGCAAATTTAAGAAATAGAGAATGTTTGCATTTTTTACAGTAATAAAACATAATGAAATCCCTGCATATTTGCTATTGCTGGAATCATATCAACCTGAAAAATACGGATAGCAAATCATTTATAACAAAGACTGAACACTGTAAAAACAAAAATCCCACAAACATGGCACAAATATTTTTTTTTCACATTTCACCTCAATGAGAATTTGTTTTTTGGCCAGTTTTGGTTTTCTCACATAAAGTGACATGTGATACTTTATGTGAGAATAACTTTTTCACACTTTTACCTATTCATGTAATTCAGAGAATGTTTTCTCATGACATTGGGCCACATGTATGAAAACTGTGTAGGTCTAAAACTCACTTTGTTGCCCATTGCAACCAATCAGAGCGCTCCTTGAATTTCATAAAGTGCTCGGGAAAGATGAAAGGGGCAATCTGATTGGATGCTATGGGCAACAAAGTCAATTTTAGGCACAGACAGTTTTTATACATGTAGCACATTGTGTTTTAAGTCAGTAAGACATTTTGGTCCATATAATCCTTGTTTATTTGTGAAAAATATCAAAATAACATAAAAAGTTTGAAAAATTTGCCATTTTCAAACTTCAATAATTTCTTCGTGTAAGACAGGTAGTTATTCCACTAGTAGTTTATAATTAGCATCTACCATATGTCCACTGTAGGTAGGCATCATATTTAAATACTCTTTTTTTTTTTTACGGCATTAGTGCAGTATAAATGACAGGATAACTTTATTTTGCGGGTTGGTACAAGTGCAATGATATAAATTCTATATTGTTTTTTATGTTTTATTATTTTTATACAAAATTGTGTTTTTATGTCATCATAGTCTGCTAGCCATAAGTTTTAATTTTTCTTTTTTCCATAGCTGATTAAGGGCTTGTTTTTTGCAGGATTAGTTAAAGTTTTTATTGGTACCATTATGGGGTGCATATGATGCTTTGATCACTTTTTATTAAAGTTTTTGTGAGGCATTTTGAACAATAGACAGCAATTTTTTTATTTTGTTACAGCGGTTACCGTGTGGTATAAATGACATGCTAGTTTTACTCAGCAGGTTGATATGATTACAGCAATACCAAATTTATATATATATTTTTTTACGTTTTACTGCTTTTACACTATAGAAATACTTTTATTTAAAAAAGATTACACATTTTTCCATTGCCATAGTCTGAGAGCGATAACTTTTTTAATTTTCTGTATATGGAGCTGTGTAGTGGCTTGTTTTTGTGGGATGAATTGATGTTTTTATTGGTATCATTTGGGAGTTTATCTGAGTTTTGATTGCTTTTAAATCTGTTTTTTGGGAGGCAGGGTGAAGAAAATATTGCAATCCTAGTAGTGTTTTTTATTTATTTTTTTAACAGGGTTCCCCGTGCACTATACGTGACAAGTTATATTTACTCTGTGGGTTGATACGATTACAGTGATACCCAATCTATATAGTTTTTTTATGTTGTTTTTCAAAGTTTTTATTGTGTAGAACAATGTTTATGCATCACTATCTTCTGCTAGCCATAACTTTTTTATTTTTCCATAAACAGCTTTTTATTCAATTGTATGTACTGCAGTATGAACAAAAATAAATCGCAATTCTGTGATTGTGTTTTGTTTTTACGGTGTTCACCATGCGGGTACATTAACATGACAGATTTATAGGGTACCAAATATGTGTACTTTACTTATTTTTGTTCTTTTTTGGGACGATTGCTGTTTGTAAAGAAGAAAAAGGTGAGGTACGGGTTTTATTTTATTTTTTGGATTTATGTTTTACTTTTTTTTACTTTTTCATATTTTGTTTCTTCTCCCCATAGGGGATTTATATCAGTGATCTTCAGAACTGCTATGTACTGGTCTCTATGGCAACTGTCACTCACCAGGCCCTGCAATGCCCACAGTCAGGTAAGCAAACAGCAGCGGCAATCGTTCCGCTGCTGCAAAGGGAAGCAGAAGGAGCATCATCCTTCTGTCTTTCCTGGAGCTGCAGCAATCACGATAGATTGCAGCAGTTAAGGAGTTAATTACCCATGGTCGGAGCTCACTCCAGCTGGTCCCACATTGCGATCATGCGGGCCCCGCTTGAGAGCCCTCACAAAGTCCAGGACGTACTGGTACATCCATTTGCGGGAAGTCACGTCCCGCTAGGACACACCTGTACGTCCAATGTTGGTAAGGGCTGCAAAGGTTGTTCCCATCTCACACTACCAATATGATATGCCATCAAAGTATGATAGATGCAGGTTTCACCTCTGGTACCTGTACCGTCTACATTCCGTTCTATGGAGGTTTCGAGTACAGCCAAATGCACCGCTCAGCTGTACTCAGAACAGAGTAAAGAGTTCTACGCAAGTGCAACTGACTCTCTATTCTGTACCGAGACTTTCAGGGGCTGGTTCCACCTCTGAGACTAAAACCATCATTTTATGCATGTACAAAGGATAGCGGTAATGCATTTTAAATGTTCCACAAGTTCAGTGTTTGTAAGGGTTTTACTGCCTGCTGTTTTTTTGTATTTGAGAATTTAGCCAAAAAATTGTGCTATAATATGCTTGATTTTTTTTTGTTAAGTAATATGGAAAAGACTTATTGGTGGCTAGATCATGGCCAAACAGACATTTGTGATGTACTATACCAGATTAGGATTGCTTTAGCCTATCAGTGGTCTCAGTAGTCACGTTCCATATTTACTGACATTGTCAAGTAGAGATACCAGTAGTATGGCATGAACAGGCTCGGACTGGCCCATAAGGGAGCAGGGGAAACTCCTGGTTGGACCCTGGGTATGATGGGCCACTGAGAATAACAGGCTTGAGGCTGCTTTTCAATGAGAAAGGAAGAGAAAGAGAGGAAGAAAGCAACAGGTACAATATGTGTGGAATGTGCAGTCACATAATAGCTGTATGATGAGCCCCACAAATTAACTTTACTGGTGGTCCCCAGCCACTCCAATCCGACACCATGGTACCACTGTTAGGCTGCTGAAACTTCATGAAACTTGTTAACAATGACCAACTGGGGATTGTCTGTGGATCCACGATGAGTAATGTTTTTGTAAAATTTCCGTGTCTTTGTCTTTTAAAAATTGGACAACCCATTTAAATTTCAGTGTGTCAGTAGTTAAGCATTTAAATGAGTCAACAATACAATAATCAAGAGATGCTTTCTTTTTAAGTGAAATAACCTGGAATATCTAAAAGGGTGAACTTAGGATCAAAGAATAAAAGCCTTGTATGAATCTTGCAAATTCAAGTTATTACTCTTGTGATTTTTTTTTGTATCTGTACTTTTCCTTATTTAGATCTATGTTATGTCCTGCAGACATGTTGGCTTTACACCAGTCAAACATATGACTCTTTTAAAATACAGTTTAAGAATCATGGTTTCAGCTTTCTGACGCTTTGTCTGCTTTTTAAAACCACAGGTCATATGCCATATTGGGGAATATTAGGTCAAGACAGCTTTCAGCTCTCGAGGCCAGAGGAGTAAACACTGAAAACAATGGATGTCATTCAATAATAATCGTTATATAGCACCAACATATTCCACAGTTTTCTATAACCAGGAGAGCTAAAACACAAATGAAATGACAACCAATCAAACAAATTAACAAACTAAAGACAATATGAGAGATGTATCTGCTGAGAAGAGCTTACAATCTAAATGGAATAGGAGAATTGACACCAGGTAAATGGTGCTAGCATAGGGAACAAATATAAAGATGCATAAACCCATCACCAGCCAGTAACTGAGCTGACATAGGTATAAACCACAAAGTGATGTGACAAGAGTAGAGAGAAATTTGTGAACAGGTCATGCTTTGTTTCCCAGTGACTCCACAGTAGGACAAAAAATTATTTGCTTTCACAATGTCCATTCAAGTTGTAGATTTTAGCACCAAGAACACCAGGTCAGTTTATTTGACAGTGTGCTACAAATTGAACACAGGGGTTGTTCAAATTATTCAAATATAGAAAAAAACCTGACAATCTTTATTTGTATGTGTGTTACTGCTGTATTTATTTGTATTTAAGTATGACAGGCATGGACTAAGGCACGGTTCACATCTCCCTTGGAAGTTCTATTTGGAGCCTCGGTTGCAGAGGCAGCACTGGATCTTATACATGATGGACAACAACAGCATGGGGACCTCATGTACAGGAAGGCCAAGACAAAAATCTCTGTGGGGTGAAATAAATAAAAAAACTCACACAATTGCACCATTTTTGTTCAGGATTTGGTTTTAAAGAGTTTACTGCCATTCTATCTGTATTCTGCAGGTCAGTAGGATTCTAGTGATACAAAATATTTACCGGTTTCGTTAAATTTCAGTACTTTTCAAAAACGTTTCATATTTTTTATATTTGCACTGCTGTGCCATTTTCTGCGACCAATAACTTTTTACTTTTCCTTCTATGTACCTGAGTGAGGACTTGTTTTTCGCAAGCTAAAAGGTAGATTGTATTGGTACCATTTTGGCATACATGTAATTTTTTGAGCACTTTTTAATACGATTTTTGGGGACATGAAATGTCCAAAGAAACACAATATTGGTGTTGAATTTTATTTTCCTATAGTATTCAACGTACAGGATAAATAATGCTATATTTTAACACATGGGAGCTTATACAATACCAGCAATACTAATTACCACATATACTCGAGTATAAGCCTACCCGAATATAAGCCGTGGCACCTACTTTAACCACAAAAAACTGGGAAAACTTATTGACTTGAGTATAAGCCTAAGGTGGAAAATGCAGCAGCTACTGGTACATTTCAAAACTAAAAATGGATAACAATAAAATTACATAGGCAGGTATAGACAGTTTAATGTCCCCCATAGGCAGGTGTGGGCAGTTTAGTGTTCCCCATAGGCAGTTTAATGTCCCCCATAGGCAGATATAGTCAGTTTAATGTCCCCCATATGCAGGTATAGACAAGTATAGGCAGTTTAATGTCCCACATAGGTGGGTATAGGCAGTTTAGTGTTCCCCATAGGCAGCTATAGGCAGTTTAATGTTCCCATAGGCAGGTATAGGCAGTTTAATGTCACCCATAGGTAGATATAGGCAGGTATAGGCAGTTTAATGTCCCCCATTGGCAGTTTAGTGTCCCCCATAGGCAGGTATAGGCAGGTATATGTCACCCATAGGCAGGTATATGTCTCCCATAGACAGGTATAGGCAGGGTTTGTTAAAAAAAATAAAAAAAATACAAGTACTCACTTTTCCCCGCCGCGCTGATGTGATCCGTCTTCTGGCACAGGCAGTGTGATGTCATCCGGCCACGCAGGCAGCGTGATGACAGTCACGGCGCCTGTGCCGGATACTCCGGAAGGCCACATGTCTGGAGTCCTATTGCGGAATCACATACAGCTGAAGTATCCCTGCCGATATCTGGGCCGTGGCAGCACTATGTCGCAGTTGCGACCGGGCCCATGGGCTGGGGGGGCCCACAGGCCTCCCCTCGCTACACGCTGTATTGCTAGGTCACATAGACCCAGCAATGCAGCGATCACCGCCTGCACCGTGCACTTAAGCTAAGGGGCCAGTATACAGATACTGGCCGCTTAGCCCACTGAAGACAGCAGCGCAATGCAATGACGTCATCGTGCCACTGCCCTGAACCTCAGGTCAGCGGCTTCCAGGCTGCTGCCGTGGGCCTGGAGTGCTGACCGTCTGTTCAAGTGTATGTGCGTCCATAGGCTGCCGCAGAGCAGAGAGCGAGCGCTTCCTGCGCCGCAAAATACTTTGAAGCCCTCCGGAGGATCCAGCAGAGGCGGCGTGAGTATGTCATCATGCTGCCTGCGTGGCATGATGACATCATGCCGCCTGTGCCGGGAAGAAGACAAGGCCAGCGGGAGCTTCAGGGAGTTGGTAAAGGTGAGTACTGGTATTTTTTATTTTTAATTACCTTCTGGGAGCCATATTACCTACTTATCTATATACTAAAGGTCATATTACCTGCCTAGCTAAATACTGGGGTCCATATTACCTGCAAAGCTATGTACCAGGGGCCATATTACCTGCCTAGCTATATACTGTGGGCCATATTACCTGCCTGGCTATATACTGGGGGCTATATTACCTGCCTAGCTATATACCGGGGGCTATATTACCTGCCTAGCTATATACCGGGGGCTATATTACCTGCCTTTCTATATACATGGGGGCATATTACGTGCCTAGCTATATATCGGGGCCATATTAACTGCCTAGCTATATACTGGGGGCCATATTACCTACCTAGTTATATACTGAGGCCATATTACCTGCCTAGCTGTATACTACGGGCCATATTACCTGCCTAGCTATATACTGGGGACTATATTAACTGCCTAGGTATATACTGGGGTCATATTACCTGCCTAACCATATACCGGGGGCCATGTTACCTACTTATCTATATACTGGGGGCCATATTACCTTCCTATCTATATACTGGAGCCATATTACCTGGCTAGCTATATACTGGGGGCCATATTACCTGCCTATCAATATACTGGGGGCCATATTACCTGCCTATCTATATACTGGGGACCATATTACCTGTTTAGCTGTATACTGGGGGCCCTATTACCTGCCCAGCTATATACTGGGGGCCTATTACCTGCCTAGATATATACTGGGGGCCATATCACCTGCCTAGCTATATACTGGGGGCCTACTACCTGTCAATCTAGTGGCCCTAACTGCTTGTCCTAAGTGGCCCTATTTGTCTACTCTAAGTGGCCAATCTACTTACCTACCTACTAGAAGAGGTCCTATACCAAAGGGGGATTTTACCTACTTAATAGGAAGAGTTTGCCACTTATCTAATTTTTAAGGTCTAACCTTCCTAAAAGTAGTGTCTTCCTATCTGCCTATCTAATCTGGGTGCTGTCTACTATATGGAGCGTGTTTGGAGTCTAAGATGTTTGTGTGGTAATTTCTGCAGGGACGAGTTGTGGGTGGGAGAAGACAGTGGGAGAAGTCATGAAGGTCATGAAGAAAGAAAAAAGAGAACGACTCATCAGAAAAGACGTAATCTGTGAGTCATTAAATGAAACTGTCCTATAATCACTTGCATGTCTGCAGGCGCCTGTGTACACTGGTATCTACCACAATATGGACACTGTAATAGTGGTCTTAGTGTAATGGTTTATATTCAGTAACAGTACAATGGTTTTATTAAGTCTCTTTATGGTGGTGATATGTGGTCATGATGTGGTATTATTTGGTCTTTGTACTGTATATTGTAGTTATTGGTATTACTGGTCCTGATTTATTGATTTGCTCAATAACAGTATAGTGGTATTAGTCACTATATGGTAGTGAATTATAGGGTATTTTTTGGTCCTTGTATATTGTTGTTATTGGTATTATTGGTCTTGTTTACTGGTTGGTTCAGTAACATTATGTTGATATTAGTCACTATAAAGTACTGATAATGTGGCCCTTGTATACATACTGACCCGAAGAATACAGTCAATAAACTGTTCAGCATAAATTCCAACAACTAAACCTATAAAACAAAAGGCACAATTGCATTTTTTTCCTGTTCACCCCCACAACATTTTTTTTAATTTAGTGAGTGGGGGGGGGGGCACATTTGAAATGAATTTTCTTCTACAGGACAAATCCATTTAAGAAAAAAAAATTTCTGTAGTGCGCTACACAACAGACATCCATCACAACCAGTAGAGAACATGTTGTTGAAAGGTATTGGTCCACAGACGGTTTCTGGCGGTAGGGGCGTCCCAAGCTGAAGTTTTGCACTCGGGCACATGAGTCTCTAGCTACACCCCTTTTTTGGAGTAATGACTTCTTCCTGGCAGAGTGGCCTTTCAGCCCATATTGATACAGTACTCATTTCACTTTGCATAATGACACAATCTTACCAGCTTCAGCCAGCATCTTCACAAGGTCTTCTGCTTTTGTTCTTGGGTTGATATGCATGGACCAAAGCACGTTAATCTCTGAGACACCGGACCTATTTCCTTCCTGAGTGGTATGATGGCTGGACATTACCATCTTGTTTTTACTTGCGTGTACAGATGAACGAGGCACCTTCAGGTATCTGGAAATTGCACCCAAAGATGAACCAGTCCACAATTCTACTCCTAATTGTAAGGGACGTCCTAATCTCGTCCTGCCTAGGCAGAGCACCCGCCCAGAGAAGGGCAACCCCGCACTCGAACCTCTTCCTAAAATATACCCTAGTCAATGGGTGACAAACAGACAGAAGATAAATGGAAGACAATTACGCTGGTGTTCAGGAGCTCACGCCGATCGGCGCGTACTCTCGCGATGCGGGGGGGCCCGGCAGCCCACCGCCCCCATAGACCTTCATTACTCGCTGCATGTAAGCGCCGTGAATAAATGACATGTCACATCTCCCCCGTGTGGCGTATTGTATGCCTGGGGAGAGGAGGCATAATCCATAGTTCTCTATGAGAACTGAGGATTACCGTAATGACTGGGATGCATTTCGCTCGTATTTAAGCGCAGTACGCCGCAAAATATGCAGCGAAATGCGGCCCAATTTCCCCCATGTGAACATAGCCAAATTGTTTTCCAAATTAGGCTTCAGATATCTGATTGAACAGATCTAGGATAAGAGGAAGAGGGTACTGATTTGTAACAGTAATGTTATTCAATTCCTAATAGTCTATGCAAGGTCTGAGACCTCCATCCTTCTTCTTAACAAAGAAGAAGCCAGCCCCCATGGAAGAGATATGGGGCGGATATGACCCATCCGGAGACTATCCTTAGCATACTTCTTCATAGCCACCCTCTCAGGTGCAGACAGATTATAAATGCTACCCTTAGGAAACTTAACATTAGGAAGTTACTCAATAGCAAAGTCATAAGGCCCATGAGGAGGAAGCAATTCACAGCCTGACTCAGAAAATACATCCAATAAATCTTGAATAAAGTCAGGAATGGATGGATTACTGGAGGAAACAAGAGGATAAGGAAAGAGCTAAACAATGATCAAGGCACTTTGGGCTCCAATTCACAATATCAGCTTTTTGCCAATCAATTACAGGGTTGTGATCCTGTAACTATGGTAAACCCAAAACAATAATGGGCGAGTAGACTATCAAGTACAAAAAAGGAAATTAACTCTGAATGCAAGGCTACTTTAAAATTAACCTGAGGAGTACAGAACTAAATAGCACCTTGACAGAGGAGTGTACTATCTATAGCAACCACAATAACAGGGGTCCCAAGAGACCGTAACAGAAAACCCAAGACACTAGTGAAATGGAAAGTAGCCTCAAAGGGACTATTCTGTCCTTGTGGGGGCCAAATTATCTTAAAAATAACAAAGGGTGCACCGAGAAGACAAATCACAACATGCCTTGCTGCTATGAAAGTGCTTTCTGATTTTATTCACAAAATGGTGGGTTTTTATACCTTTTTGCAAATTAGTAGATAAGAAGCATCACATGTACCTGGCTGTGAGGGTCTATTGGCACGTCCTTATCTCCAGACCACTCCTCACAGCTCTGGAATGCTTTGGACACAGGGTGTAACTTCTGAAGAGGCGCCATCTTTGATTACACGACGATGTCTACAAACTACTACAGGCGGCCATTTTATTTAACACATTAATGACAAAAGATATACCTACAGCTTTTACATGCTGTATTATATAGGGTTTTTTATGTGTTATATATATATATATTATATATAATATATATATTATATATATTATACTATATATATTATATATATTAATAATATATATATATATGTGAGGTATATACTAACTAATAAATTAAAATAGAGACACAAAGGATCACGCATATATATATAACCTTTGTTCCCATCCACAACACTAGCAACATGTGTGCTCAGGAAATTTGCACACAATAGGAAAAATGTGCTGGATTTTCTCTGTAATCGGATGCTATGGGCTGTTTCAGATAACGTGATCTGTTGCTCCGCAGTAAAAACAGAGTCCCTTGATTTTTCTGAAGGCTTTGTGGTCTCTGGAAGACATAGTAGATCCCAGCTGCATCGGTTACACATCAATTTCCAACGCCTGGTTGGATATGGAGGAGGAGCAGGTACCTGCCTTTTTGCGTCCGTGAAAGCGACAGCCAAGCCGAATAGTCAGGGTTATAAACTCTTCCAGGCTTTCAGATCTTTAAATGTCTCGGACAGCCCTTGCCGGAAAAGACACTGAAGAGCTGGGTCATTCCACTGAGAGGGTACTGACAGGCTTTTGAACTCAGAGCAGTAGTCTTCCACTGGTCGCCCCTGACACAGAGACTAGAGGTTGGTTTCGGCTACTGAACTGATATCTAGTTCATCATATTCAGAAAGGGAATAAAATATAGGCTGGTGCTTCTGTAAGGGACTCCCTAATCTCATCCTGGGCGACCCTGTACTTGAACCTCTTTCTAAAATATACTCCATTTAATGGGTGACAAACTGACAGAAGATAAACCGGAAACAGACAACAAATAGAGAATAGTCAGACGGGCTGAGGTCAAACCAGGAGTATGTGCAGTACCGAAGGACAAGATGGGAAAGTAACCAAAAAGTCAAGCCAAAATCCAAAGACCCAGTGAAACGACACAGCAGAGCAAAAACAGCCAGCTAGGGCACAAGAAGCAATTACCAGCAGAGGCTGCCAGACAGGAAGAGGTTTTAAACCCCCGACCCAGCCAGGGATTGGCTCAAGTGCTTAATCATTAAAGGGGTTGTCTCACTACAGCATTTGACAAGCTTTTCTGCTGGTTGCCAAGCAGAGCTTGCAAAATGGAGGGGCGTGTTTCTCCTCCCAGCAGGGAGTATCTTCACTCTCTGCAGACACACCCCACACTGTGCACGTGATGGTTCATTCTGTGTAAGCTAGGGGAAAGGAGAGGTTCTCAGTTGTCTGAGACTAAGGCTATGTGCTGGCCGACAGCCACTAACACATTAGATGGGCAGAACCCGACCTGGGCTCTAATATGATTGCTATGCACACACAAAGCTGACCTATTCTTCTAAACCGTAGCACTTTGCTAATGGTATCCAAGGATGGATATGCTTAAATTTTTACTCCCCTCGTTTTAAACTATGATCTTTGTAGTGAGACAACCCCTTTAAGCACCAAACCTCACCCTGGCTGAGGCTGCAACAAAATCCTTAAAGGGCCAGTAGCGCAGTGCTGACACTGATATCTTGGATGATTTCTTTAGACTTTCCCATGATGTTACAGACAGAAGCAGTGGGTTTCAGGAGTGAACAAAAATACATCCTCAGGTGTGTCTCTTATTAACTCAGATATTGCCAATAACCTATCAGAAGCTTTCAAAGACATGACATCATCATATGGGCTGTCCCAAATTGTTTTAAGGCATAGTACTTTTGACTTTGCAGAAAGTAATAAAAATGCCTTAAATTTCTCTCTCTCATTATTCTGGCATTTGGCAAATAGAAATAATTTTGGCAACCCTAATTGGCCTAAAATGGGTAAGGTTTATTCTAATTTTATGTCAGATAGTGAGAAAAACATGCTTATGTGTCTTTTTATATAATGTATATAAACTTCTGGTTTCAAGTGTGCGTGTGTGTATATACTGCTTGAGAAAGAGATACCAATTCTATGTAGATATTTTTTTTCAATGCATTGGTACAATTACCCAAAAATTCAGCATTTCATTTTTTTTGGGGGGGGGTGGAATTAAATTTTAATTATGTGTATTAATTCAATTTAAAAAAATTGCAAAAAACTAAAAATAATATAAAAAAAAAAAAAAAATATTTTTTTTTAAAAAAGACAAAGGGCCACATGTATGAAAACTGTCTAGGTCTAAAACTCACTTTGTTGCCCATAGCAACCAGAGCACCCCTTTAATTTCATATAGTGCTCTGAAAAAAATGAGACGGGCGCTCTTATTGGTTGCTATGGGCAACAGAGTGAGTTTTAGACCTACACAGTTTTCATACACGTGGCCCAAAGATCATAATTAAAAACACTTTACAGAAAGTCACACTGTGAAGATCAGGGCAATACAGTCTTTAGGCAGACAGTAGCCATCTGGTGCAGACAAGGTTCAAATGAAGTCAGCCATCAGTGCTTTTTTTAAAAGCCCCAATACATGCTTCTCCACCCAAAATGCACAAAAAAGTGCAACAGTGCCACACAAAAAAGGTTTATATAGGATATGGTCTATCGCAGACCCATAATAAAAAGTAATGTGCCCCCACAGACCGAAACATCCTGCTTCCCCGCAGGAAGAACTGGAGAAAGCGAATTGCCAGCTCATGGCACCATCTTGACTCATGAAGTAGTAATAATAATAATAATAATAATCTTTATTTATATAGCGCCAACATATTCTGCAGCACTTTACAAATTCAAGGGTAAACGTACAGACATTACACATTAAAAGTACTTACAAATGAGACACAAGGTGTGAGGGCCCTGCTCGTGAGAGCTTACAATCTATTAGGGTGTATGGGTGAAACATACGGTAAGAAGTGCTAAGTTTACAATGGACCAGCCTTGTTTCATAAATAGGGGGTGGTTTACATGAAAAATGGATAAACCTGCCACCCTGACAGTACATCTATAAACAGATAAGTTCCTGTGAATGCCCTAGTGTAGGGAGTGACAAATGAGTGTGATAGCAGTTAGGGATCTTGGTGGGCCAGGCTGAGAAGATGTGTTCTCAGGGCCCTCTTAAAACTATGAGAGTTATGAATGTGCTTTATCGCCCGCGGGAGCATATTCCAGAGAATTGGTGCCGCACGT
>JAODAL010039745.1:0-37667 GCA_025379985.1 Phyllomedusa bahiana
TAGCGAAATTTTTTTTTTGGATTTTGAATGAATTTCTTTAAACATTGTACAGAAATTATATATGTTATGTTTTGGGGGTTTTGTTTGGGACAAAATGATTTTAGGGTGACCCTACAAAACTAGGCCGTCCTTATGGGACGATTATTTTGTCTATTTGAGGATAGTTAGGGAAAATAGATAGGGCAGTGTGTATTTTTATATATATATATATATAAAAAAAATTGAGTTTGCTTGAGATCGTATGTATTTTTAGGGTATTATTAAAAGTTATTTTTAGATTTTGGGATTTTTTTAGGTTTTTTTTCAGTGACTGGTTTGTTGCCCAAAATCCTTATAATATTATTTTTTCCCGGGGGGAATTTTTCGTGATTTTTTCAAAAACCCAACGTACAAGAAAAAAATGGGTCAGATTTTGGATTCCCGGTGTCCCAGTACATGGGCTGCCGGGAATCCAAAACCAGTCCAGCGGAATATACAACATGTTCTATATCCTGCTGGGCGGCCAGCAGTTTAGGTTTCCCTCAGTAAAATATCCGTGCTGTGTAGAACACAGCACAGATTTTCTATTGAGGGTTACACAGCGCAGGTTACAGTGCAATTTCCGTGTGGATTATAAATACTGAATCCGCCAAAAATCCGACCCAAAACCTGTACTGTGTAGACACAGCCAACAGAATGTGCAGCGAAGACATGGTTCCTGCTTCACTGAGAACTCGGGTTACAGTTGCCTGTAGAAGTCTACGGTGAGGGGAGAAGGGGGAAGAAAAAGCACAGATATGGTGCTGGCAGTATTGTGAGTGTTTTATCTCACCTCAGTGCTGAATTCACAGTTCCAGACCTTCCATAATTGTACTGGTATTATACCATGTCAAAGGTGGTGAGACCATAGGCAGGGTGTAATGGGAGGTCAGTGAAATGCCTATATGTCCTATAACATAAGTATTGCAGTGCAAAGTATAAATGATCAAGTGATCACATGTTCAGTTCTCCTGGGAAGAAAGATGTGCAAAATTATATAGCTAGATAGATAGATAGATAGTGATAGTGATGATAGTGATGATAGATAGATAGAAAATTTTATGATAGTAGATATTAACATTGTTGGTATGGCCACGTCTATAACAGTCCAGTCAAACACAATATCATGATGTTTATCCCACTTATAAAAATCAGTAAATGCCCCATGTTAAAATTATGGTTTTTTTCGCTTATGTTGCGTCCTGGAAAAAAATTAATAAAAAGTGATTGAAACTTGCATGTTCTTCAAAATGGTGCATATAAAACATTGCACACAGCAGTAAATCAAGAGCTTACCCTTTGCAGCTTGTTATTTTCAGTTCCTCCGTTTCTTAGTGCCATAGATTCCTACAGGTTGGCTACAACTCACGGTACAAACTCTTAATAATCCAAAATAATGGAAAAAGATGAATCGCAGTATGTATAAAAAATTATTTCTTTATTTAATTGTGCATTAAAAGAGTGGCAAATAGCAAGCAAGTGAGTAGTGCCCTCTCCCTCCAAAGCTAGCGTTTTTAGGTCACTTCCCGGGCTCTTTTCCAGTTTAGGGGTGGTAAATACAGTACCTGTCATGTAAAATAGTGATTAAAAACAATTAGCGGGAAGCTGGTACACGTTTGGATAATTCAAAAATTTTTTCAATACATAAGATGCTTTTCTGGCCAAATCGTTATACTCGAGTTAAACCGACCGGTATAAGCGAAAGGTACCTATTTTGCCACAAAAAAAGGGGGAAAATTATTTATCGGTTAAGCCTAAGGTGGAAAAACAGCGGGTAGGTAAAAATCAAAAATAAAAAATGGATACCCAAAAAAATTAAAGGAGTTTAAAGTCCCCCTGGAGGTATAGGCAGTTTAAAGTCCCCCCCAGGGGTTTTAAGGGAGGTATATGTCCCCCCTAGGCAGTTTTAGGCGGTTTATGTCCCCCACAGGGAGTTATAGGCAGGTTTATGCCCCCCTTGCAGATATAGGAGGTTTTTCCCCCAAGGGAGTTATATGTCCTTTGGCAGGTATAGGCGGTTATAGCGGTATATGTTTTAATAGGTGGGTATAGGCTTGTATAGGCTGGTATAGGGGGTATAGGTAGGTTGGGGTATAGGCTAGTAAGGCGGGTATAGCCTGGGTTGTGGGGTATAGGGAGGTTGGGTGGTATAGGCAGGTATAGGCTAGGTATAGAGGTTAGGTAGTATAGGAGGTTAGGCTGGGTGAAAGGGGGAATAGGTAGGTATAGGCTGGTATAGGCAAGTTGGCTAGGTTAGGCGGTAAAAGGAGGTTAGTTGGTTAGGCAGGTTTGGCTAGGATAGGCGGGTAATAGTCGGGTTTAATAGGGGAAATAGGCAGGTATAGGCAGGTATAGGCAGGTAATAGGAGGTATGTCGGGGTATGGGCTGGTATAGGCAGGTATGGGCTAGTAAAAGCAGGTAATAGTCAGGTATAGGGGGTATAGGCAGGTATAGGCTGGGTATGGCTGGAAATAAAAAAAAACAAACACTTCCCCCTGGCCCCCCGCTGCTCGTCCCCCTCGCCGCCCCGCCTCCTCGCTGTCCGGTCCGCGCGCGTCCCCCACTTCCGGTACGGCGGGTGATGTCATCAGGGCGCCGCGCGTGATGAACAGCTGCCTGTCCCCAGAAACTCGGGAGGCCGGAGTCTGCTTGGGGCCGCCCGGGAGTCCACTGGGGCGCAGGGAGCGTTGCTCTCTGCTCCGCAGTGGTGTCTTCCCTTATGTGCTCCGGTGGAGTGCATATGGGGGAAGAGATCCGTGCCCGTTGCTGTCGCTGTTTCGGCATTCTGCTTATGGCTCCCTGAGGAGCATGTAGCAGAAGTGTCCTGCCGCGCACAGGCCTTTGCAGGCCCCCGAGGCCGACAGTGACTCGAGATAAGCCAAGGTAGAGTTTTTCGCTCTTTTTTTGGTGAAAAAACCCGGGTTAAATGGTTTATACGGTATTAGTGTCCTGGATAAAAATGGTGCTATAAAGATGAACAAGGGATAACAAACAAGGGACACCAAAGGGATGAACACCAAGGAATGAACAAGAGACACCAAACTGTACAGAAAACCAGATTCTGCACAAACTGTGCTTAGAGCAAATCACCCAAAACACACCATAACGGCAATTCCAGTGGGGGAATACACCAGAGCAAAATACCTATGTTCCACGCCAGAATCATATCAAAAAAGAGTTTCAGGTAACTAATAACGGATTTAGGAATAGATGATGCCCAAGTTGCCCAAACAAGGCATTTCTTTTTTGATATGCATAGGGAGAAAGAGAGGAAAGATAATATGGAAGGGAGTGTTGCTTTTTCTACTACTTATAGTGATGATTTTGATAAAATCAATATAATTTTTTTTAAAAACCTGCCAATTCTTGGGGAAAAAGTAAACTAACAAAAAAACAGAAGGGAACACAAAATGTGTGCAAAAAGAAAAAAAAAACTTGGGGCCCCATGTTGAAAATGTCTAGGGCTAAAATCCTTTTCTTCCATAGCAAACCCAACAGAGCTCCCCTTTATTTAATGGCTCCGTGCATCTTTGGATCAAGATTTGAAAAGTCAATTGTTGGAAGGACCCAAAGAAGATCCGAAAGAGCATGAGACCGCATCGGTATCACTGGTGAATGTAATGCGTGTTTTTTAAAATAAAAGCGTAAAACCCTTTTCTATTTATTTTTTATAGTGTTTGGGTCCGACAGACGGATCCAAATACATATCTAAAAACGTATGTTCACTCGGACTCAACAGTGTGAAAATGCCTTCAATGAAGTAAAAAATTTAGGACCTGGTGGCCAAAAAAAATTTTAATTGCGAGTCCATAATGTCTTCTGTAAATTATAAAAAGAAAAACACCTTTTCAAATAAATTCAATAGGAAGATAGATCAAATTAAAGAATGTATTAAAAGTGAATAAAGTGTTTATTGTTTTTCTGCTGATTTTTGACTGTATTATATTGCTGCACAATTGAAATTTAAAGAACAGAATTGCAGAGCATCTTATTGTGATAAAAAACAAAAATGCCCAAACAGCAGGGGCGGCTAAGCATGTTGTAGATGTACATGATGGTGACCTTACAGGTTTTCGTTTTTGCGATATAGAGAAGGTCAAAATACAAAAAAGAGGAGGTGATATCAAACATATGGTGCGTCTAAGAGAGGCATTTTGGATCCCGAGTTAGAAGCATGGAGACCGAGAGGGTTAAATTATGATCTTTTGTATCTATACTAGTCATTTTTATCCAGTATACTTATATTTGCCTAATAAAGCATCTTATTTTGAAAAATTTTTGATTTAACCATAAGCTCATAAAATCAAAAACCCCTTATTAAAAATTGTACCGCTTCCCCATTTGTTTTAAAACCCAATTAAAACAGACATAGTGAAAAGGGGCCAAAAGTACCTGAAACGCTTAGGTTTTGTGAGGGGGAGGTATCACTCTCTTTCTTCTACTTCTTCTTTTAATGCAGGATTAAAAAAGAAGATATATTTTTAATATATAAAAAACATTTTTTTCCTTTTCTTTGGTCATTAAGGCCACAATATAAACTGTTTTAGGTCAAAATCCCCTTTTTTGCCTTTGTACCTATGACAAAAAATTTGATTTTTAGACCTAAACATTTCAACGTGGCCCTAAGTTTTTACAAAACTTATACCTGATTTCCGCAAAAAAGATCTCAAATAAAAGTTATTGGTTAATGGCGATGCAAAGCATTTTTTTAACAGTTATTTTTTTTCTAAAAAAAAAAAAAGCAAAACATGGTATAATAGTATAAATGTAACTGTACAATAAAGATTATTTGTCACTTATACCACAAGCTAAACTCTATAATAACAACCCCCTAGAAAAAGTTGTGCAGTTGCGGTTTTTTTTTCCAATTTTAACTAAAAAGATATTTTTTCGGGTTTCCCTAGACTTTAAAAATAGGTAAAGGTTATAATTAAAAAAACAAAACACATCCTTCCTGCTAAAACAAGGGGAAAGGGGGAAAGCAAAACAAAAAAAAAAATTGAGTTCCCAAAGGGTAAAATATTTCCCCACAACAATTTTTGAAAATTTTGACGAAAAACCATCTAAAAACCCAAAAAAAAACCCTCCCCCTTTTCCTCAGTAAAAATATGCTTGTAGTTCATACAACATTATTTTATTGGGCGTTTTTAAAAATTTTAAACACTTAAGAAAATTTCATTTTTTGGTCTATTCCCTGTGTCAAAATTGGGGATGGCAAAAAACCTTGTTAAACTGTCCAAAATATTTGTATTTTTTTTGGGGGCATACTCGCACCCCAAAAACCAAAAAGATAATGGCACTCATTTCTGACGTAAATCTGCCCAAAAAAAATACTAAAAAACACACGGTTTTCAACCCAGAATCCGAGTGAAACCGACAGTAAATTTTTTCTCTGGACGTACCCCAAAATGACACCCGCAAAACATTTTTTTTTTTTTTTTTTGAATTATAAGTACTGCCCTTTCCTTTGGTAAATCATTTATTGATTCTGCTTCCCTTGGCTAATACATTTAAGAAAAACTTGCAAGAGCCAGATATAAGATGCTCTGGCCGTCCCTCCTGTAAACTCTAAACCTGCAGATAATAATGGAAAATCAGAACACACTAGACACAGTTGCACATTGAGATTCTATTGCCGTGATGGGTCTATTTCATGAGCTTGATAACAAAATTCTGCCTGAATGAAAAGTATTCTTATCAATGGTCTTGTCTTTTATCTTTTTTTCAGTTGACACGTGATTTGTCTATTTTCTGCAGAAAGTATGCCTTTTCAGCATCCTTGTGCTGCCTCTTCCTTACAAGCTTGGAATCAGACATGATTATCCAGCACCAGTCTGTAGACATGAGTTAAATAAGTACATACATATGCATGCCACTATACTTTGTTTGTATTGCAATATGTATCAGTAATAGCTTAGATAGTACTAAATGCGCTATTCAGCCAGAAGATTATAGGGCAGCAAAATGTACAATAACTCACTAAGCACCGTAGCTATAGACATAGTAACTCCAAATTCTGTATTTATTTAAAAGCAATTATAGTTCTTTCACACTGCTTTTCCAATACAACAGTACATGATCCAATGACTATTATTAAAACAGAGGTGAGCTTTAAACCTATAATCAGAAGTTCTGTAATAAACCCTACAGAGCTAACGTGGTTAAAGCAAATAGACCCACACAACTCTCATGTCATCGGTATGATGGGTTCTTCCTAGATTGGGTGATCCCATAAAAGATAAGTTACAAACCACTTTATATCCAGAGCCTTATCTTTGGTGAGACCATTCATGTAACTAGCTAAGCAGGATATGTATTGAAAGAAGGTTTTTCTTTCCTCTTCCTTACAAGTGAGGTTACTAATAGAATAAAAGAATAGCCACTGATAAACACTGGAAGTGATGAGAAGAGATGTATCATTTTAATTTAGAATTTTGAATATTTTTGTTGAATAGGACCATAGCACCTGTATAGCATCTATTAGGATTTTATTAAAATACTAGTGCATACCATGTCCCAGGATAGTGATTGTAATAGAAAATGTATCACTTAGGGGAAGTGTTTTTGTCCCAGAACAATGACCACAATCTATATAGATCTACTACTCTGCCTAGTGCAGGGCAAAGGGCACTGTGGAGTGAGTTGGGATGAGACAGCATCCTTCTCGCCTCCCTTCAGCTGGTATCACCCACAATACGCTGAATATTTCTGTACAGAACTTTGATGTGGGCACTGACTGTGAGTGTCGCAGAAGCTACTTTCCGCTACACTGGTTAGTAGATGGCACAGCATTGTTGTCTCTCAACTCTCCCCCCCTGGCTGGGGAGTGCGGGCCACAGCATCTTTTACAGCATAAATAATGATATGTTAAATCCCCCTATATTGGCCTATAAATATAAATGTCTTGGCATGTCATGTTCATCCAACCACATGATGGCGGTATTTCTGTTACAACGAAACAAAATGTATACAAACACATAAAGTTTTTTATAATAATAATATATATATATGAATATATATATAAATATTATATATATATATATATATAATATAATATATATATATATATATATATATATATATATATAAAAATCTAAAATGTTTTACATTTTACACTAGCCATTAGAGCACAGACAATAACTGACATTACCTTTTTTCTGCAGCTCACTTTTGTGTTTAGCTTTGTATATTGGGGTAAAATCAACATTTGAATATCAAAAGGCAGGAGCTTAATGACAGACAACTATATTCTTTTCTTACATTTAGCTCCCATTAATTGCAGTTGCCCCAAGGCACCACTAGCAAAGAGCACCCAAAATGTGTAAGAGTCAGGTATCGAAAAATGAGACTCCCATAAGCTCAGATGACCAATTTCAAAATTAGATCTTGAGAGAAGGATTTTTTGGGCTTCTCTCTTGTCCTCTCATATTCAGGGCAACTGGTATATGAAAGACAACACATCTATACCATGATATACACTGTCTAAAATGGGTTATGCACGGCAAGCGGTTTGTTATTGGCTTATTTTATCATTTTACTCCTCAGGTAACAGATTCTGGATAAAAGCATTAAGAAATGTTTAGTACATTAAAGTTTGTAAAACGGTTCTACAAGATTAGAACACCATGGCTGTTGTCTTTCAAAAATAGTATGACACCTGTTCCTGGGTTGTATCGGGTATTGCAGGTAGGCTTCATTGAAGAAAATGGAACTAAATAGCAACCTGGTGTAGCACACAATTTGGTGTCACTGTTTTTGTCATGGAAAGTCATATTTGTCTAGTCCTGTCTAAGTATTTGCTTAATCTCAAGTAAACTGGTTGCATTTTCATGAGACTGGGCAACAGAATTCTGAATTGTTAAGAAACTTTTACCCAAGAGAAGATTTCAATGTAAAACTACAGTGGTTGATTTCAGGTTAAATATTAGCGTCATTGCTTTAATTTTGACTCAAATGTCACAATAGGTCTTCAAGAGCAAAATATTGGATACCTTTATGGTCAGTAATGGGTTATTCTAATTGATGACTGGTTTCAGAAATTAGCAAGCCCTGAGAAAAAAGAATTGTGGATGTTACAGCTTTACATTTGTGGAAATATATTAATTAATTTACCGTAATTATTTACAATAAAAAAAGAAAATAATCAAAACGACTCAATTTTTAAGCTTCTTGATTTGCACAGTTTCTTCCTTAAACAGATGGTATTTGCAAGCGTTGAATATGTTTTTGAGGATGATATAATCCACACAGTGTATAGAATAGCAAAAAGGTCAGAACATTTTAAAGTTATAATAAAGCAGGTGGAATTGTATAGACCAATTCACATTTATGTATTTTTCATCATGTTTCTATATGAATTTTTAAGCGAATGTATTAAAGGAAGAAAATACTATATGGATTTATCGCTGCATTGAATTCTTAGAATAGAAAAGGTTACTTTCCAGTGTGGATAAATAGAAAATATCTTTGAATTCATATAATCCACAGATAAACTTTATTGTGTACCTTAAATAATTCAATGGTTGTACTTATTGTTACTAAATTCTAGGAAGAAAAAACAAGGAAAGGTTCAATGACAAAGTTAGCTCCGCTATGGAAAATAAATGGATAGATAGTTAAATATGAGATAGATAGATATGAGAGAGATAGATATGAGAGAGATAGATAGAGAGATAGATAGATAGATAGATAATTGATATATAAGATGTATAGTTGATTTACAGGACATCTACCATAGAAAAACCTGTTGCTGTAAGAGCAGATATGGAATTTATGAAAAAGGTTATGTATTGTAGGTATAAGATAAAACTACTTAAACTCTCTCAGTGCATCTGATTCATCAAAATGGTTTGGCCAGATTAATTTACTAATAATACCTGAAAAATTACAAACCTAGTAACTCGAAATAGGGACTGTATGAGATTACCACCTAAACTTGTTTTGACAAATGGTCTTAAAGGGAACCTGTCACATAGGTTATGCCCCCCCTTGCTGAGGGCAGCACAAGTTAGTGTCAGACCTGCTGTTTCCAGCGCTGTGTCCCTTATTCTGTAAGATGCTGTAGTTTTAGAGCATTTACCCCTCAAATCTTATTCATGAGCAGGTGTTAGCCACGCCCACCAAAGGCTAGCCCCGCCCACTTACAGTTACTTACATGTTTTTACCTATTCAAAGTAATAGGTTTATCAGTTGAGGTGGGCGTGGCTAGTCTCAGATGGGCGGGGGTTTGAAAAAAACTGACTCTTTGAATGACTCTTCGAATGACTCTTCTGGCTAAAAACTGCAGATTTGAGCATTAAATACTTAAAAACTACAGCATCTTACAGAATAAGGGACACAGCGCTGGAAACAGCAGGTCTGACACTGGCTTATGCTGCCCTCAACAAGGAGGGCATAACCTATATGACAGGTTCTCTTTAAAGGAATTTTCCATTCTGTCTGTTTTTATAAAAGCTGTGGTTTATTAGCACTGACTGACATTTCAGCTCTGCTAGCTCCTATTCCTAACTGTGCCTGTTAGAGAGACATCAATGATGGAGAGGTTGAGAAAAATTATTACACTGTTCAAGTAAGATGTCTGGCTATAAATGTGAGCGAGCTGAGCTGTATTTGTCATTAGGGAAAGCTGCCAAGAAGGGCAGAGTGATTATTCTACATTCACACTCATCTGTGTATTTACATAGAAAAATAAATGTCTCTCTTTAGCCCTAACAGCACCACACGAGGCTCCTGATCTTCTCTCTTTGTTCAGTAACTAAAGTGTTAACATGTCTCTCAGTGAGAAAGATATGATCAGAGATGAGAAGCAAGCTCTGTCCTGATGATAAGACACAGCAGGGAATGACAACAGTCTGGCCACTGCCACAGAGAGAGAGGTGGGAAGGTTGGGTAAACAAGCAGTAGATAAAAAGTGTTATATCTCTGAAATTAAGCAAAATCTTTATTTACTTGCTGCCTACATGTTTTAAAGCTAATCAATGAGATAGAGTCCCTTTAAATGCTGTCCCTTAAGAGGTATAGAGTCAACAGGCAGTCAGTAAGAATAAACTATTTCATAATTATTTTTCTTTGCTTATTTGCTTGTGGTCTTGTAAAACTCTATTTATTTGCATCATTCAAAACTCTATGAAGCTGGGGAATACAGAACCTTATAAATTTTATGTATAAAAAAAACTAACATTGTTGGCCATAGCCATCATTCACAGAGCAGCTTAAGGGTATTTTCACACGACGTTTTGGATCCGTTTTTGGATCCGTTTTTTATCAGAAGAGAAACTGCATCCAAACTCCATTCAAAAAACGTATCCAAAAACGCAGCTGCAGATGCTTTCTTGGATGCGTTTTGCATGCATTTTTGGATGCGTTTTTCGGATCTGTTTTTCAATATACAGTTTATACACAGGTTGTAGTTTGAAAAGGTAGAATCTTTAGTATAATATACTTTACCCTTACATATGTATGTAAGGGTATGTAATATACTAAATCGCCCCCTAGAGGTCTCATTTGATCTAGAAGAACTGTTTGAACTTTAGTAACCTAATGACCTACATTTTAACTTAGAGTGGGAAGTGGTTAAGTAGTAGTGTAAGAGGAAGTCCAATAGAGGGAGCTATAACAGCATTTTACATGTGTTTCAGAGGAAGCACAATAGAGGGAGCTATAACAGCATTTTACATGTGTTTCAGAGGAAGCCTAATAGAAGGCGCTATAACACATTTTAAAATGTGTTTAATTTTATAAATCACTTTTTTTGTATGTATTAAATTTAAATATAAAGCAGTTTTTTTAGTATAGAATGGGTGTTTATAGAAATTATAGAAGTTTTTAATAATAATGTATAAATTTTTTAGATAAATAGTTTATTATAGAATGTTGAGTGGTTTTAGTATTATACTGAGTTGTAAATGTCTACTGAGTTATAGAGTTGCAAATGAACATAAAAGGATCTGTTGCACAATGGACTCCAACAGTGCCCGGCGGACCTTTTTGATTACAAGGGGTCTGTTGGGTTTCTGCCTCAGTGTCTGTTGTTTAGACAGAATAAATAGCGCAACTTGCTGCATTACTTTTTTTTATCATTCCTGATGGAACATGCGATGGAAATTCTGAACAGAACCTCTGATGCAGATGTATATCAATCCTAAGTAATAAGACTTGACCGAACCTATGGAAGCTTATGTAACAATCAGAAGATAGAAGTGTTACATTTTTTTTTAAAGCTGATCAATGAAATCTGGAATAGTCTTTTGGGAAACCAATACACAGTGCACAGAAAAGAGGGGCTTGTCTGTATTCAGGGTTTGTCTGTATTTTAGGGCATCACATAGAGATGAATAGATAGATGGATAAGGTGTGATAACATGGGTAACTTGGGTACACATAGAACCATTCTTTGGGGAAAATGACATTATTTTATCCTTTTTTATCCTCATTGGATTCCTTTGAAATCTAAGTAAAGTCTGTCATGTCTTGTGTTTAGCTAGAGGGAAATCAGCGATGTGTGTAAGGTCTATTCCACACATGTTCACCGAAACTGTAACTCATTCTCAAAGCACAGTCAACACCCACTCACGATGGCAATTCTGTTAACTGTTGCTTTGAGAAGTGTTTAGGAGAAAGTAAATGAGTTGTAAAAAGGAACAAAAACTGCCTAGAAGGCGATGCTGTCTTTAAACTGAAATTCTTATAAAGAATTAACTGTCTTCCTGTGGAGCCTCAGGCAAGTCTTCCTTGTCATGAAAGTAAAGGATCTGAAATAAAATATTGTGATTTCTTACTATCTTTTATTTGATAAGTGAGAAAGTGCTGGAGAACTGTACTGTATCTCCTTTTCCATTATTTCTTCCTACTTCAATTAGATTGATGAAAAGTAAATGTTCCTTTATCGTGCTTGGAAGGATTGTACAAAGTGAATGGATAATCGCAAATAGAAATGAGCCTAATGGTAGATATTTAAAACTTTACAACTAGGGAGACATGTATGAAGTCAGGCGCTTCGAAGTGAATTGTCAAGTCTCGTTTTCAGTGTATAATGCGCCTGAATGTATGAAAGTTTTTTTTGTGCGTTCATACAGTGGGTACAAAAAGTATTTAGACCACTTTCAATTTTTCACTCTCTAGTTTTATCTTGCAGACATGTGGTAAGATCCCAAAAAGTTAATTTTTATTTTGCTCATGATGTACAATTGCACCCCATCTTGAAAGAAAAAAAACAGAAAATGTAGATTATTTTTGAGAGCAAATGTAATTACCAGAAAAACTGAAATATCACTTGGTCAAAGTATCAGACTCTTTCTCGTCATTGAGTAAAGCACCTTTTGAAGCTAGACAGCCATGAGTCCTTCTGGGAATGATGCAACACGTTTTTTTCACACTGGAATTTGGGATCCTCTTCCATCTCGTTTCTGGCAATCCTCTCCATTCCCATCAGGTTGGATGGTGAACGTTGTGGACAGCCCATTTTCAAACATCTCTCCAAGATTCATAATGGGTTTAGGTCAGACTCTGGCTGGGCCAGTCAGAATGGTCACAGAGTGTTCTGAAGCCACTGCTTTGTCATTTTAGATGTGTGCTAGGTCATCCGTCTTGTTTGGAGAGATGAAACTCGGCCCAGTCTGAGGTCCAACACTCTGGAAGAGGTTTTCACCAGGAATCCTGTACCATGCCGCATTCATCTTTCTTCAATGCAACCAGTCATCCTGTCCCTGCAGCTGAAAAACACCCCCATAACATGACGTTACCACCACCATGTTTCATGTATTCACCATATTTCACACTGTATTGGGCAGGTGATGAGCAGTGCCTGGTTTTCTCCACACATACCGCTTACAATTAACACCAAAAAGTTCAATATTTATCTCAACAGACCAGAGAATGTTATTTCTCATAGTCTGGGAGTCCTTCATGTGTTCTTTTACAAACTGTACGCAGGCTTTCATATGTCTTGCCTTGAGGAGAGACTTCTGTCAGCACACTCTGCCATAAAGCCCCGACTGGTGGAGGGCTGCAGTGATAGTTGACTATGTGGAACTTTCTCCCATCTTCTTACTGCATCTCTGGAGCTCAGCCACAGTGATCTTGGGGTTCTTCATTACCTCTCTCACCAAGGCTCTTTTCCCACGATTGCTTAGTTTGAATGGATGGCCAGGTCAAGGAAGATTTTTGGTCATCCCTTGAGTGCTGCAGAAATTCTTTTGTAACCATGGCCAGATCTGTGCCTTGCCACAATTCTGTCTTTGAGCTTCTTGGGCATTCCTAACCTCATGATTCTCATGTTTCCTGAACATGCACTGTGAGTTCTGAGGCCTTATATAGACAGGTGTGTGCCTTTCCTAATCAAGTACAATCAGTTTATTTACACACAGCTGGACTACAATGAAGGAGTAGAACAATCTCAAGGAGGTTCAGAAGGAAATGTGAGTTAAATATGAGTGTCACAGCAAAGGGTCTGAATACTTATGACCTTGTGATATTTCAGTTTTTCTTGTTTAGTAAATTTGCAAAAATATCTACATTTCTGTTTATTTTCTTTCAAGAAGCAGTGCAGAGTGTACATTAATGAGCAAAAAAAATAACTTTTTTTTATCTTAATGCTTGCAATGAAACAAAGAGTGAAAAATGTAAAGGGTTCTGTATGCTGTGACAGCTTCATATATGTCTACTATGCAATGGTATGTTTCTTATATTATGTAATGCTGTCACCTCTGGCTAAAGGATTCATTGTTTTTACCATCCGTTCCTGCTCCTTTTTGCCAATTTCCCCATGGCGCATTGTTTTCCCCCCTCGTCTCCTCCCCTCTTCTAACATCACCTCCTGTTTTTCTTCTCTGTCCTCCATCTTCACTGTGGAGGCAGACTTACTGATCTTCACTGTGATGTAGCATTGTGTTTAGGACCGCATTGCATATAGTTTTCTCAAGGTAAATCCATTAAAACTGTAGCCATAAGCAACTCCATTGCATCCTCTCTACAGGCAACTGGCAACACGCTGAACTTAATGTCAGCGGAGTTTACTGTCTATCAATAGCTTATGCAAGAGACTGCACTCACACCTCTCAGGGTCTTCTTCTAACATATACCTGTGTCAGAATAGTCCCAAAACACAGCTGAATCTGCAAGTTCCTGCAAGACCCACACAAGTCTGCAAGCAAGCACAAGCATGTCCTCCATCTAGCAGCACACGGCATCCTTACCAGCGTGTCACAAGCTGCAGCTCATCTTAAAGAGTCATTACCACATAAACAGGGTTTAACATGTCCACAAAGGTCCTCAGTCACTGCATATAGCAAAATGCATCGTGGCACCAAAGACTCAGATGTGCAGGAAACAGAATCCATGTTCCGATGAGAACAAATTGCACGATCTAAACGTGTCAGCAAACCCCACGCAAAAAGATTAGAGAGAACTTTGAACTAACTAACAAAGAGTGTTCCGTGATAATCCTTGATGATTTTATGGCAATAACTGAACACTATATAGCAGCCATCTCACGCTATGACAGTGACGCAGCAGTGTTAACCACAACATTGAATCGCTTATCTGCCACCTATGAACGGTACCAGCGGCTGTCTGCTAAGCATATCACATTCCTGAGTAACTCTGATTTTGAAACAAAAAGATGCCGTAGTGAAAGGCGCCAAAGATAAGGCAGAACTCCGCATCGCACACCTGCAAGAAGTAAGGTCTCATCAGTCTGCCTCAACCAAACGTACACTGTCATCTTCAAGAACTTCCCGCTCCAGAAGGTCAACATTGCATGACAAGCTGATAGAAATCCGTGCTGACACAGAAGAAGCTAGCGTTAGAAGTTCCTTTGCTAAAAAGGAAGCAGAAATGGCTCAAAGACAGGCGAAGGCAGAAGCAGAGGCAGCGGCCCAAATGGCTCAAAGACAAGCAGATGCAGCGGCCCAACTAAAGGTTCTCCAAATTGAAAAGGAGGAAGCAGCTCCTTAGCCAAGCTAAAGGTTTTTGTCCGAACAGCATTAGGCCCAAGACACTAACTAGGACTGCTCCATCCCTGCAGAAAGTGGAAGACCCACTTGACGCACCGCAACTACGTGCTAAAGTAATCACCTCCTGTTACCACCTGCTATGACGTATGCACCAACGCCACTTCAAACCTACCACACCTGCTGTACCTGAGAAGCATCAGAGATGCCACCTACCAGATCAAGGTAATTTCTAGCATCACACAAGACAGATCCTCCAGAGACTAATCCGCAGCTTAACCCTTATGCTACATCATTTCATCCTAATTCATCTCAGCCCCATATGCCAGAGAATCTTCACGCCCAGGGATATCACAAGGTAATCTGGTGACAACGAGGTGGGAGATCTGAATGTCGGACCTTTGCTAGATATATATAACACAGGGAGCTGATAAACATTAGCCTCTTATAGTCAATGACCATGCTGAAAATTTATAGAGCCTGGAAGATCCACCTTTGAAGAGTAACAATGACCTTAAACTCACTGCCAAGGAAGACTTGACTGCTTGTTAAACTGGTTAGGCCCAGATCCTGTGGGAATGAGTAATAGAGTATTGAGAGCAGTTCAATGCGTCACTCCGAAGAAGGTCTTGCTGCTGCATGGGAAAGACTTGAACAGACTTATGACAGTTCAGAAGCTATAGAAAAGTGCCTTATTTAGGAGCTTCATACCTCCCAAAGATCACCACAAGGACAAACCGCAAGCTTAAAGACCTTGAGTAGCTACGAAAGGAGCAAGAGCTGGCTAAAATGGAATCCATGTTTTGTCCTGGACGAGTTAACCTTGATATAGCTCACGTGGATCCAGTAGTGTCCAAATTACCATATGGCATGCAAGAAAAATGGAGACATGGGCACCAGATACAAAAGAGAACACAACGTGTCTTTCCACCCTTCTCCTATTTTTTCAGATTTCATCAGTGACCAAGCTCGGAAGAAAACGATCCCTTTTTGACTTCACAGAATCTGCTCAACCAGCTCTTCATCATGCTCAAGGTATTACAGAACCAAAACAGCAAACGTTAGAGACTTGAGGGAACAGTATCGTTAGAAGATACGACGCCCATTCACTGCACTCCTGCACCACTAGACAGGACGCTCCTGTCCATCAAGACAAAGACCCTAATCGTACGTGTCCTATCCACAAAAGACATCATCCACCAGAAGGAATGTCTGGCTTAGGGCAAAGACTATGCAAGAACGCAGAGACAAGCTTTATAGGAACTGGAGTGTGTTTACAAGTGTTTGAGCCTTCTTCAAACATTTTGCGAAAGACTGTAAGGATGTCATCAGTGTAATGGATTGCATGTTATTGACAAACATTTGCAGCATGCATCCTCCTCTTCTCTCCTGACAACCCACAACCTCAAGCAACATCTAAAGCCATCACAACCGCATGGCGGGGAGCCTCAGCTCAAGTTTCAGCTACTACCACTGTCCTCCTCCTCCTCATGGAAGTATGTCACAGAGAGGATGTCCCTATGTTGTGCCCAGGTGTGTCTAGTGAGTGTCAATCCAGAAGGGCAATCCGAAAAGGCACCAGGATGTATGCCATAATAGACGAACAAAGCAACAGGTCTCTAGCAAAGCTAAGTTCTTTTGAGATCTTCAAGTATAAAGGGAAGAAGCAATTCCATAACCCTTAACACTGCTCCGGTTGCATAGAGATCTTGCAGAAGAGCCACTGGATACCTCATTGTCTCCAATTAACAGGAATATCCAAATATCCTACCACGTTAATTGAATGTGACCAATACCCTGATGATAAAAAGAAATTCTGACTCTGAAGCTGCTTACATCATCATCCCACTTGAGAACACACCTGGCAAAAGGAGATTCCTCCTATGGACAGAAACGGCTGACATCCTTCACCTTTGCTCGGAAGACATTCTGAGAGTCATAAGGTATGTCAACAATGCAATGGCCAGATGATGCCCGCAATACGCTCAAAGACTTGACCAAGGCTGGGTAATCATTGCTATGTGTTGTTTGGATAGGTATCTTAAAACCGGTCTCGAGTGAACTCCTTAAAAACCTTTGTGCTCAACAATGGGTCCACAACCCCACTTCAAGCCATGCCCTCATCATTACGAGGCTAGAAGGAGTGCATCTTGTCTATTTCATAAGGCACCAGACACATTCCTACGCCATACGATTACTTAGGAGGAGCGGTGTTCCACAACAACACAAGACCTTCAACATAGTAGCCTTGTCCATAGAGATAAAGAGTTTATCAATAATGGACAGAGAAAGCTTCAGGATCAATCTAACCATTGGTTGCACCCTTACCCTTTCGATCTAAAAGAGCTAGGCTTATCCTAACAACCTTTGGAACGAGCATTATCCAGATTCATCTCCTTGCAACGTTCATTAAGAAACAAGCCTGAGATGAAAGATCACTATGTGGCCTTCATGGAAAACCTATTTTCTCAAAGACCACGCAAGCAGCGCCACTTTGCAAGAAGGCATGACCGAATTCTGGTATACTTCCTTCCTTTGGAGTGTAATCACCACATGTGAAAACCCAACCAGATCAGGGTGGTGTTTGACTCCAGTGCAAAGCATAATGGCGGTATCCTGAACTACGTTCTCCTCACAGGCCCGAACCTGACCAACAGCTGTAAGGAGGTGCTTATGAGGTATCAGAAAGGAGACAGTCCGCCAATTACCAGCTGACATTGAGCAAATGTTCCATTTGTTTCATCGTACGAAAAAGACACACAGAATTACCTCATGTTTCTGTGGCACAGGAGCAATGACACTAACGAGGAAATGATCGAATACCGCATGAAGGTGCATGTGTTCGGTAACATCATTTCACCTGCTTTCGCTACCTATCGCCTACAAAGAACTGCTGCTGATAGTGAGTCCAGATTTTGGGAAGATGCTCGTCACTATGTTTGAAGAGACTTCTATCGTGGGACGACGCACTCAAATCCTTGACCCACAGCAGAAGAAGCCATAGACCCTGCTCAAAAGACACTAGTATGCTTTCCTAAAGCTTGTCGCGTGCGGTTACACCAAAATTGTCTCCAACAGTACTGCTGTCATGAAAGCCTTTCAGCCTACGATTGTGCCACAGAATTCAGAGACTTACCTTGGCATAGACAACCCTCCAGTGCAGAGATGTCTGGGTTTGAGATGTGGACATGTTAAATGATTCTCTGGCTTCCAGGATAATTGTACAGACTCAAACCATTCACTAAACGTGGAGTCCTCTCAGTGGCAAAAGCCTATAGAACGCCACTGGGATTTTGTAGCGCCTTGACTGTACAGAGCAAATTCCTACTAAGACAGCTCTCAGAGACTATTGAGGACTGGGATGCCCCACTGGCCCCTTGACAAGCAGCGGAGTGGGAAGTCTGGAAAGAATCCCTGCACGCCTTAGGACAGGATTCACATTACCAGCGTTCTACATTCCAGCATCTCTCTACCACAAGCCAGAGAAGGGAAGTCACAATATTGTCTCAGATACGCTCACAACTGGTGGCCAACGCTGCTCTCTGCCTACCTGAACGTGTAATTGACAATTGCAGTAAAGCCATGTGGGATTCGCTGATTGGAAAGGCTAAACTAGCTCCTAAACCCGAAGCACACTATCCCAAGACTGAGACTTTGTGGCTCTGTGTACTTGCTGTTAGATCACAGACTTTATTCAGCGTGAGCTTGATAATCATGTGTATGACATTCTGTTCTACACTGACAGCAAGGTTGTCCCTGGGTACATAAACAATCAAACCTAACGACTTCTATGTCTATGTCAGTAACCGCATCGAAAAGGATTAGGAAATCCTCTAACACTAAGCAGTGTCACTATGTTGCCATGCTCACCTCATCCTGCGAGACTGTGCCACCCAACCGTCGGACTGTTTACTGCTCTTGCCAAAATCTCTTGGCTGACAGGTCCATGATTCTTGCTGAACGAGAAGTAAAGAAACATCTGGTGAATACGACTTCCAGTCTCCAAGACCCTGACAACCGCCCTAGAGATTCGTCCTGAAGTGAGTTCTCTCATCACCAAGTCAAAAGGAGGTCCGGCTTGAATTGTCCACCACTTGTGAAAGCTTCCCACATGGCTAAAGCTCGTACGCACCATCGCAGGTTATTTCGAACATCGCTCAGTGCCTTTCACACGAATCCCAAGGATGAATAATACTGATTGTTGTGGTTGGGCGACGAGTGTCACCAAGCCCCTCTCTGCAGAAACATAACACTAAGTGAGATGAGTTTAGTGATACGTAATGTGCAGCCGTTCCTTCAAACTGAACTGAAAATGTCTTCATAACAAAAGGGACAATCCCAAAACCAGCCCATGTTTGTCGACTCGAAAACCATAAGTCACGCTAGCAAGAAACCTTTCAGTACATTGACTCAATTCTCATCACGGACTTTTCCTGAACATCCTACTAGGGATTATCTACCATTGAACTGTTTTTCCGATCATCCTGTTTTTCCATATTGTTGTTTGTTTTTATTACATTTGTCCTTCAGGTTCCCAGAATCACCATTCTACAACCAGAAATAAATTTTACAATTATGTTGGGTGTATGTTTAGTGAAATCCATGGATTTCATACGGGGAATATGCTGTGACAGCTTCATATATGTATACTATGCAATGTTATGTTTCTTATATTATGTAATGCTGCCACTTCTGGCTAAAGGTTTCATTGTTTTTACATCCGCGTTCCTGCTCCTTTAACCAATTTTCCCATGGTGCATTGTTTCCTCGTCTCCTCCCCTCTCTACACACCTCCTGTTCTTTCTCTGTCCTCCATCTTCACTGTGAGCAGACTTACTCATCTTCACTGTGATTTAGCATTGTGTTTTGACCGCATGGTATATAGTTCTTCAAGGTAAATCCATTAAAACTGTACCTTAAGCATCTCCATTGCATCCTCTACATGCAACTGGCAACACGTTGGAACTTAATGTCAGCGAGTTCACTGTCTACCATTAGCTTATGCAAGAGACTGCACTCACTACCTCTCAGAGTCTTCTCTAACGTATATCTGTGGCAGAATAGTCTGATTACTTTCCTGACCCACTGTAAATGGTGTCTAAAGTTCATCGCGCTTTGCCTGTGTGTTTGGTGCATTACGGAACTTAGGCGCATTATTAATGTGCCTAATATATTTAAAGGCTATAGATAGGCTGGAAATAAAAGAAAAGTCTTTAGAATAGCATGTCAGTAAATAGAAACTATGGTAGTGATCTGCTGGTGGAAACCAGCCCCAGCAGACTGAAAAACATGTGGTGTGCTGGCTCATGCTGTATGTTAAGAATACAAGTGAGAGCAGCAAAACAAATTTCAAATTTAATGTAGTAAAAATGTAAAATTTAAAAATCTGAACATCATCAGTGGGTTTTTTAATGTTAAATTAGTTTTAGATTCTATTAATTTTAAATAAATTTTTGCTAGAAATAAGAATGCAGACAGTGACTCACGATGGTCGTACTGGATGACTGACAGCAACTTAGAGCAATGAGAGATAAGAGAGAGCAGGAAGAGGTGGGGAGATGTTGTGTTTAACCAGAAAAAACTTGTGCGCTCTAACAGGAGATAAAATCTTCTTTATCTTCTGACCAAAGCAAAATCAACATAGCAATTTATTTTTTAACAGTCTTCATTTACCTTTCTCTACATGTTAAAAGCTAATTATTGTGGTGAGAAAAATCCTTTAAGCAATCTAATTTTTAGTAGGTGCCCAGAAAACTGATAACATGAATGCTTGGACTGGCCCACAGGAGATCCATGAAATCCACCAATGGGCCCCTGAACATGGCAGGCCTGGTACTACTTTTCAAATGCCTGTTCATCCAATGGCCCCAGTAGGCCGTAGGTTTAAGGTTTTCCAATGGGCAGGAGGAGCGACCCAACACAGGTCACATGATGATGTCACTGTATCACACTACTGTCACTGTTGACTCTTGTAGGCTGCATGCTTCCTTAGGTCTGAGGCCTACAAAGCATCAGAAAAAGTGTCCTGACACAAGCGACATTACTGTATCACATTGCCTGCTTCAAACATTAGCTGGAGAGGCGAGTTGATCAGCCAGGGAACAGGAAACGGTATGTACTATTGTTTTGATTTTAATTATCAAAAAAGAATTGTTAGGGATGGGGAGCACCTATTTACTTATGGAATGGGAGAGCTATCTTCGTACCTAATTGTGGCCCTACCTACCTAATAGGGAGACAAACCTACTTATCCGAAGGGGGTGCAGTCTGTATCAGTGGGCTGCAAAACCAGCACAGTGCAGGCAGCAGACATAGAAAGGCAGATGAAGAGAGGCAGAAAGAAAAAGCAGAGTGCAAGAGGCTTATATAGTAGCTGTAGGGTGGGCCCCCAGAATTAAGTCCACTGGTGATCCAAAGGCACCTCAGTCAAACACTGTTCACAAATATCCTAATATTTGGATTGACAGTCACCAGTTCTAATTAGTGGTTATTCGAAAGCAAGTTTGCAATTGTCATGAAGCACCACCACAGGGGAAATAAAATATTACGCAGGTCTCAGTGAATATGATATACTGTTCCTGTAGTTGATTGATGGGCTGGGTCCTCCAGACAGATGCTTGCTGAAACAATTGTCTGTATGATATATATAGTAATAATTTACTGTATAATTTTTTTTCTTGATGCCAAGGTTTGTGTCTTTTGCTTACCCATACTATTATATTGGTAGTTTTTGGTAGCTCTGGTTGACAATAGGGCATGGACACCATTCTTTATGTGTTATGAGCCACTTCTTGCACATGTGATCTAGATACTGTAAATGGCACATAAATGCTTGTTATATTTTCATACTTTCATGTTGCAGCAGTAGTTTATATTCCTCTTATTGCTCATTTAAAACATTTTCTTTAGTTGTACCTCCTGAACATTGCCATTACACCTGATTATGAGTCTGTTCTTGTGATCCTGACCTTGGCATTTTCTATCATCTTAAACTCATGCTTTAGACCTGATTTTTTTTTTCTCTCGGACATTGAGCCTGTTTTATGATGTGGGCTTTTGGTTTTTTTGTCCGCGCCTGTATTTTGTCATGCCCCCATCTGCTTCAGCCAATATTCAATGAAACTGCTCTGTAAATTGCAATCTGCAGGACCAAGCAGAGTATTCCATAACTTCTTTGCCGAGTCCCTGGAGAAAACATATGGCTTGTTAGACTTGCTGTGTCTCACTTCAACCGAAACTAATCTTTGGTCATACAGAAGATCCAGTGATTCTGTTACACTGTGCCTGGGATTTTGTGTTTTGTGTTGCTTTGATCTGTGTGATGTTATATTTTACATTCTATTGGGAAAGGTCTAGGTTGGTTATTTTTTAAATTATTTTCCGTTTGTGAATTGTTGAGTTTGAATGGCATATTAATTATTCAACCATAAATTAATCTATTGTTTCATGAGATCTACAAAGGCATCTATAGGTGACCAAATGCTTTTGATGTTCTCTGAAGAAGAAGCTGTCTTTCTCATCCTTTGAGGTGAAAGACATAAAGTAAATCTGCTTAGCTGGAAATGGAAGTTTACCATTCTATAACAAAAGATCCAATTTATGATTTTAACATCTCAATTTTAAAACTTGTGAAAAGTCATTAACACATTTGGAACATGCTACAGAGTATGGTGTAGTTTCATGCACAATTACTTGCTTTAAAACAAATGGTGCTAATTATGTCTAATTCCTCAGAAAGCCTACTGATCTCGGGAGGTCTTCCTTTTGATCTGCAGTTCTGTCCTTAATAATGTTGTTCTTATTAGGTTTTCAGCACACACACACAGAATTGAACATTTGGCACTCAGTAAGAATGGTTGTGAACTTATACTCAAATTACTAGTAAAGCATCATGCACATGGCAAAGCTGTATGTACCAAGCCTGTAAGGTGGCACACAAACTCCCTATGGTTCTGTATTACCTAGCCATAAATACTCTGTGTTCTGCCATATGGTACCTCCATGTGCATTATTCTCTTCCAGAAATGAAATAATGAAATAACTCTATAATACATCATGCAATGGAGCAGGCCAGTTGAGGTGTTATATTTAGAGACGGGCGAATTGATTCTAACGAAGTGGAATTCATTTAGAATTTCAGGAAAACTTCAGTTCTGAATGAAGTCGAAGTTTGGGGGACTTCGGGTGAACGAAGTGTGCTTTTGATTGATAAAATGGCTGCGAGCACATGGCGTTACATGGGGCAAAGCACTCTGGGAGCCTGCATGACATGTGCAGAGATGAAGCCAATCAGAGACTGGCGGGATTCTGTGACGTCACCGCACTATATAAGTCCGGGCGCGACGCTGGGAGCTCACACTCCTCTCACTGTACTGATTAGGGAAGGTGCGGCTGCGGCTGATTGTGATAGCTCTTACTGAAGAACTGATTTTTATACAGTGATTTTTGGAGGGAGTCTCAGCTTGTCTCAGAGACTGCTTCTCTTAACGTTCTTTTTCTGATTTTGTGGGGTATTGGATCTGAAGTCCAGTGTGCGTCCAATGCAGCTGCATATACATTTTAATGCTATCTGCTCACAGCACACTGAATATCCAAGGGATCTAACCCCTATTCCTGTTGTATTCATTTAAAGAAACAGGTTTTTACAATACAAATACCACTTCATTTTTGGGTTGCTCAATTCTTTGCACAATTTTACATCCAGGGGTTTTAATTAAGCGTTGTTCTGCTGTTGTGGTCACTAAAGAAACCGTCTTTTTCACCCCCAAAAATACATTTTTTCCTGTAGCCTAATTCACAAGCGAAGGCTAATTACAATTTTTTCTCTTGTTGTGTAGCATAGAAAAAACGCCATTGTAACACCCTATAAAGCTCGTAGTTTTTGGTTGCTCAATTGTTTGGTGCTATTTTCATCCAGGGGTTTATTAAGCGTTGTTTTTCTGCTGTGGTGACTAAAATAAACCGTCTTTCACCGCCAAAAAATACATTTTTCCTGCAGCCTAATTCACAAGCGAAGGTACATTACCATTTGGTCACTTGGTGGGTGGCGTAGAAAACACGCCATTGTAACACGCTACAAAGCTCGTAGTTTGTGGTTGCTCAATTTTTTTGGCGCAATTACATCCAGGGGTTAATTAAGCGTTGTTTTTCTGCTGTGGTGAAAAAAATAAACCGTCTTTCACCGCCAAAAAATACATTTTTCCTGTAGCCTAATTCACAAGCAAAGGGTTAATTACAAATTTTTCTCTTTGTGTGGCGTAAAATAAAACACCATTGTAACACGCTACAAAGCTCGTAGTTTGGGGTTGCTCAATTTGTTTGGCGCAGTTTTACATCCAGGGGTTAATTAAGTGTTGTTTTTTCTGCTGTGGGACAAAAATAAACGTCTTTCACCGCCAAAAAATAAATTCTTCCAGTAGCCTAATTCACAAGCGAAGGTTAATTTCACTTTTTTCTATTTTTTTGTTGCGTAGAAAACACGCCATTGAAAACCACGCTACAAAGCTACTAGTTTTGGGGTTGCTCAATTTTTTTGCGCAATTTACATCCAGGGGTTAATTAAGCGTTGTTCTGCAGTGTACTCAATAAAAGAAAACTTTTTTTTTTCACCGCTACAGAAGAAATTCTGTAGCATAATTCATAACCGAAGGTTAATTAACCTTTTTTGTGCTTTATATTCAGTAAAATACACAGATTTTTTTAAACGGCACATACAAGTCAATTTTTCCTGCCCATTTGTGGAGTGAATTTTTTTCCAAGGGTTACCCAAGCTTCTTAGTGGGTTCATTTGGAGTCAAATACAGGTGTGTATTTTTCATAACAGATATCTTCATCAAACAGTGTCTGAAACATTTTAGAACAAACAGTATGTCTGACAGTGAGGTTGCAGGCTCTTCACCTGCGTGGGGCAAAAGGCACAAACATTCCAGGCCCAGGTCGCAGCAAAAGCAAGGGACGTCGCAGCAGGGGCACTCGGTGAGGCCACAACTGCCGCTGTCATTAGCGGCAGTGTGTTGTTCAGCAACCCAGTGGTTCTTGATTGGTTGACTAGGTCATCCACTTTCTCCCAGATGACATCTGACAACCCCAGCCAAGAGTCGGTGGGAACGTCAGACACAACCCTTAGTTGGCATTGCCTGGGAGCGGGTCAGCGGCCCTCACCTGCCCTCAACCCGCCTCTGTCCCATCCGGTTCCCTCAGCCGAGATCTACATGTGGTCTGGGCTCAGCGCCACTATATAGCGAGGATGAACAATTTGAGAGGGCAGTCAGCAGCTACTTGGAAAGCAAAGGGTAATGGGGCCAATATCCCCTGTTTCTTGCAGTAGGCGGCAAAGTATAGATGTTGAGAGTGGCATGGGAGGTCATGTTGTGAGGGTTCCCAGCCTCTGCATACCAAGACCGGTGATGAGGACAGCAGTGACGATGAAACACAAATAGATGATAAATTTTAGCCGACCGCACTTGGGAGCCGGGTGAGGCAAGGGCTTCATCATCGTCAGGAGAAGAGGGCGTCAGCTTGCGCGTCAGGCAGCGGCGCACCCAGCAAGTGGGTCGTATGGCGTGAGTCAGCAGGATACAGCAGGGGTGGTCGGGAGCCAAGCGGCCACGGGAAAAAACCCGCTTCGCAGGTCCAAGAAAGTAGCGGCACAGGGGCTCAGTGATGCAGCGGCGGCAGTAGTCACTCAGTATGGAGCGTTGGCGGTAAAATCCGATACTCGGCGGTGTGGCAGTTCTTTGCCAAACACCGGAGGAGCCGAATATGGGGATATGTAGAATCTGTAAGCAGAAAGTGAAGCGTGGCCAGGGAGCTAACGTTGGCACCATGGCCCTGCGTCAACACAATGCAGCGTCACCATCCGGTGGCCTGGGAGAAACGTGGCTCAATGTGGGGTCCATCCTGCCGCCGCCCGCAACAGCAGCAGCAGCAGCGCCCAGTGGGACGCATGCCATTGCAGCCAGTCAAGGCTCCACCACCTCTGCATATGGTAGATGTTTCTCATTGAAATCATCTCCCTGGCCAGATGCTCCTTCTCCTCGCTACTCATGGCGCCAGCAGTCGTTCAGCGAGGCGTTTTCAAAGAGACAACAGTATATGCGTCCAACCATCCTAAGGTGCAGAAGCGACCGTACTCCTGTCCAAGTTGTTGGTGCTGCAGTCCCTCCCTTTCCAAATAGTGGACTCTGCACCGTTCAGAGAACAAATGGCTTTTGCCAGCCGAGATGGAGAGTTCCAGCCATAAATTTTTTCCAAAAAGGCAGTACCAGCACTTCATAAATATGTAGAACAGAAGGTAGGCCAGTCCTTGAGCTTATCGGTTTGTTCCCAAAGGGGCACGGCAGCGCGGACGTCTGGAGCTGTAACTACGGTCAGGGCAAGTACATGTCCTTTACGGCCCACTGGGTGAATGTGCTTCCGGCCCAGGCACACCAACAGCTTGGACAGGAGACGCCGCTTTCTCCTCCACATTGTCAAACTGCGCGCCCTGCGCCAATGTCCGCCTCCTCCCCCTCCTCCTCCACCACCCCACCATCTCAGCCTCCACAAGTACTGCCGTCATACCACATGTGTAGGGCACAGCGGTGTCAAAGCAGTTCTACACCTGGCTTGCCTCGGCGAACGGAAGTCACACAGGGGAGGAACTGCTCCGCGTCATGCAGCAAGAAATCGATGTGTGGCTTTCTCCGCGCCAACTGCAAATCGAAACCATGGTGATGGACAATGGGAGGAACATGGTGTCCGGGCTGCACCGAGGAATGATGGTCCCTGCGCCCTGCATGGCGCTCGTGTTCAATCTGAGTGTGAATAGGTTCCTGAAGTCTTCCACCGATCTTCAGAAGAGTCTGAAACTGGCCAGAAAACTGTGCATGCACTTCATCCATTCCTACAAAGCCAGGAACACCCTCCGTGAGTTTCAGCGGCAGAACGGCCTCCCCAACACACTCTGATATCGATGTTTCCACCCCGTTGGAATTCCCGCCTGCACATGTTGGACTGACTGTAAAGAACAGAGAAAGGCCATTAATGATTTTTTGATGATCCAGGGGACAGGAGTACTCCCCTGTGTAACTTTGATGTCAGCCAGTGGCAGCTCATGCGTGACACCTGCCGTTTGTTGAGGCCGTTTGAGGGGGCCACGTATTTGTCAGTCACCAGGACATACGGGGTGAATAACGTCATTCCACTGCTTCATGTCCTGGAACAGATGCTGAAAAATCTATCTGGGCAGGGACTGGAGACGTTGGCGACTACATCTCGCGGCCACATGAGTCCGGTGGGGACTGAAATGGAGGAGGGGGAAGAGGAGGGCATTGGAGCAGGAGCATTGTCTGGTGAAATGATTTGGATTTTCTACCCAGGTGACAAGAGAGGAGGAGCAGCTGGAGGAGGTAGATGGAGATGAGGAAGACGAGGCAGATGGCAGATGGCCCGCAGCATGCTGATTTGCCTGGCTAGTGACAGCCCAATAGTCACATCGCCGGGAGAGGGATGACTTCTGGCTCTCCACCCATTGGACCCTCGCTACCGTCCAAAATGGGAGCCTTTTTCCCAGCTAAATTTAGAGGGAGGACAAACTCAAATACTATAGGGAAATCCTCCGTAGTCAGTTTGGCCGCTGCCTATGTGCGGCATCGCCTCCTCCTCTGACAGGTCTAAAACCCGGGGGGGTTTTTCAGCGCTCACTACTACTGCCGTGGCTGCTGGGGGAAGGTGGGGAGGTCGGAGCAGTACCAGCTCCATCAGCAGCAACCTAAGTCGGAGTCACTGATGAGCAGCTTCCTTCACCCGCCCCAGTGAGGAGGACATTCGCCAGCGCAGCAGCAGGACCTGGATAGACCCTAAACCAACAGGTGGTGGGCCCACTTGGACAGCACTCTGCCACCCCAGTTAGAAGATCCGCTGGACTACTGGGCAGCCAAACTGGATGTTTGGCCAAACTTGCCGAGTTTTGCAGTGTCCTGCCCAGCCAGTGTTTTGGGCATCAGAGCGGGTGTTCAGTGCGGGGGGGCCATCGTTACCCCAAGGAGAACCCACTTGTCCACGGAAATGTGGGAACGACTGACCTTTGTCAAGATGAATCAAAGGCGTGGACGGCCAGGATTCCACACACCAATGCCTTAGGCGTCAGACTACATCAGCCATGACACCTCACCCATACTGTGAGAAATGAGTCTGGGTTTAAACTACCTGCCTCAGCCACTATTCTAATACCGCCAACCCGCCTGATGCCGCCTGCTGACAGTTTCTCCATCTGCCACCAACCATCTTTACCAGGACGGTTTTAGCCACCCACCTCCACACTCTGTCATTGTGCCACTGTCTGACCACATGCTGCTGTTGTTTCTGGTGCCAAGACATCCACACTGTGTCATTGTGCCACTCTCTGGCCTCATTCTGCTGCTCTTGCCGCCGTCACCTCCACTCTCTGTCATTGTGCCACTCTGTGGCCCACTCCAGTTTTTGCCACCTCCAGAATGTGATTGTGCCACTTTCTGACCTCATGCTGCTGCTGTGGCTGCTGACGTGACCTAGACACTGTGTCATTGTGCCACTCTGTGGCCTATTCCTGTTTTTGCCACCTCCAGAATGTCATTGTGCCACTGTCTGACCTCATGCTGCTGCCGCCGTCACCTCCACTCTCTGTCATTGTGCCACTCTGTGCCTACTCCTGTTTTTACCACCTCCAGAATGTCATTGTGCCACTGTCCCGACCTCATGCTGCTGCTGTGTCTGCTGCCGTGACCTACACACTGTGGGCATTGTGCCACTCTCTGACCTCATTTCAGCTGTGGCTGCTGCCGTGACCTACACACTCTGTCATTGTGCCACTGTCTGACCTCATGCTGCTGCGTGGCTGCTGCCATGACCTACACACTCTGTCATTGTGCCACTGTCTGACCTCTGCTGCTGCTGTGGCTGCTGCCAAAGACCTACACACTGTGTCATTGTGCCACTCTGTGGCCTACTCCAGTTTTTGCCACCTCCAGAATGTCATTGTGCCACTGTCTGACCTCATGCTGCTGCTGCTGTTGATGCCGTCAATTCCACACTGTGTCATCGTGCCACTCTTTGGCCTATTCCTGTTTTTTGCCACCTCCAGAATGTCATTGTGCCACTCTCTGACCTCATGCTGCTGTGGCTGCCGCCGTCACCTCCACACTCTGTCACTGATGTTGCCACCTGAGCCCTCAGCTTGTTTTTTTCCAGCTGTCGCTGCCATGACTTTATCAGGCTACATTTCCCCTTCAGTTTTTTGGTCAGTTTTGCCCTCTTAAGTGCCCAGGGAATTTTATAGTGAAGCGATTCTAAGAGCGGCGGCAGTTATGTGCGTGTCATACTAAAACACAACATTGTATGAAGACCAAACCAAGCTCCCTCTGCATATTTAAGCATGGCACAACGTTCTACAGCACCCTGCAGGCTCTGTGCAGCCTGGAAATAGCTGTTTTTTAACGTGATTCGGAACGAAGTTATTTTTTGTCGGAAAATTCGGCGAAGCGAGCGAACCGAATTTCGAGAAATTCGCCCCTCTCAAATTATATTAGTCTTTATTCAGACATAATATTCCTGTGATGGAAAATCCTTTCATAAATACATTTGAATGTGGTTGTTTATACTGCACGTACATGTTTTTTTTCAAAATCACATTCCAATAAATTGAAAATGTGAAGAAACTCACAGTTTTCTAAAAATCAGCCCACATGTGAATATATCCTTACAGATTTTGAAAACTTTATATTAAACACTAGTGTATTGGTTCTAAGAAAGACCTTTGCATATTTCAAATTCACAGCCATGATTTTGGTGAAATATCTTATTTCAACGCAAATAAACTGTAAATATATATTATATATATTAATATATATATACATATATATATATATAATCTATATAAATAGTTGGTAATTAAGTAAATATATATAATATATATAATATAGCTTGGAAATATTTTAAAAGACCACTGCACAGTTTTCTAAAAATCAGCATCTTACATGTCTGAAGCCTTCCTTCCCCCAAAAATTATTTTGAAATCTTTCCCGACTTAAAACATAGTCTTATTTTTTCTAAGTAAATTGAATTTTTTCTTTGCATTATTTAGGTCTACGCACGCTTCTTTTTTTATTGTTTTGAAGATCTCTTTTTCACTGCAAATATTGTAAATACAATATATATATATGCACATGCATGAATATATGCACATGCATATATATATGCACATGCATGGATATAATTGTTGGTAACTTGAAGCTGACAACATTAACGTAAGTAAGTAGTATACAAAGTTGAATAGGTTTTTACCTATGACTCTGTCAAACTCACCATGCAGATTCACAGAGTCACAGGCAGCTTTTCACTCACTCTGCCTCATCAGGCTGTAGGTGGTTCTATAGCATTGCTCATCATATTAGCTTCTCTAGAATTAGCTGAGATATTAAAAAGTTGTTATCTTTAGTAAACAAAGCTACAAGTGCTCTGAGGAGTGAAAACATTTGCTCATTTGTAAACAAAAGCTAATCTTGTTAGAGATAAAGTCTATGCTCCAGAGTGAGCTTTGACCATGGTGACATCACTCCCTGTCCATTCAGGAAGGGAGATATGAACGGTAACCAGATAAAATCTCTCCTATCTGATGACCAAGGCAATATCCCGTATATTTAGAAAAAGTCTTCATTTAACTGTCCCTACATGTTGAAAACTAATCTTAGTAGTGAGAAAACCCCTTTAATGTATCTGTCTAACTATTAGAGGTGATATAGCGACTTTCCGTATTAACTGATCGCAACAAAAGCCATTGAAAAACATAAAAAAATTTGATATAACATTTTGTGCTGTGATATGTTTGTATATCAGCTGTCAAATTTATTTTTGCTAAATCTTTATGTGCAATTTTGCTTAATTTTGTATGTGTTTAAAAGTTATAATCTCCTGTATAATAAAAACAAGTTTTTATAACAAAATGGAATAAGATCAGAGCACAAACTAAACAAAATATTTCTTCGCTCAAGGTAAATAGAATAAATATATTACAATAAACACCTGCAGCTCTACCCCAAGAGATCCACAGAAGTACATACTAAATTAGCAAACTTTCCAATTTAAATATACAATTTGGATATTTTGCAGAAAATTCTCATAATGACAGCTTCTAAAAAAGAAATGTTCATTTTTGTTCTTTCTTAACCAGCTGAACAGAACATTTCACCTATCTCAATTGTATCTCAGCTGGAGTAACAATTGAGTTATTCCTGTCACCCATGCCATAAGATTTGCCCTGTAAAGGATAAAATCAGAGAAGAGAGAATGCGTGTAGTTGAATGCATGCTTTTCTCTTCTTTTAGGGCAAGAAAATAGAATGTTTTCCTTATAGAAAATAATTTTAAAGCAAACACAATAGAAACATTTTGAACTGATGTGTTTTATGTAGAAGGTCAATCATTTATTATTCATTTGTATTAATGGTTTAGCTTTTTTATTTTGGGGTGGTTATGTTGGTTATGGTTATGTTGGAAACACATTCCTTCCTGTGTTGACAATATAGATGTAGTGCACAATATACAGTAGATAGTGCAGTAGAGGTGTGCGATTTATGGCCCATAAATGGGACTAAATAGTCTGGAAATTGTAAGAAGACTCCAAAAATTAACGGAGCATAGCTTCTTTCCCCCAGAGAACCAAAGAATAGAAGGGAGCTCCACATAAAGTACTATATATATGTAGTGGGGAAAAAAAGTCAGCCACCAATTGTGCAAGTTCTCCCACTTACAAAAATAAGAGAGGCCTGTAATTGACATCATAGGTAGACCTCAACTATGAGGGACAAAATGAGAAAACAAATCCAGAAAATCACATTGTCTGATTTGGAAGGAATTTATTTGCAAATTATGGTGGAAAATAAGTATTTGGTCAATAACAAAAGTTCATCTCAATACTTTGTTCTATATCCTTTGTTGGCAATGAAAGAGGTCAAACATTTTCTGTAAGTCTTCACAAGGTTGGTACACACTGTTGCTAGTATGTTGGCCCATTCCTCCATGCAGATCTCCTCTAGAGCAGTAATTTTTTGGGGCTGTGGCTGGGCAACACGGACTTTCAGCCCCTTCCAAAGGTTTTCTATGGGGTTGAGATCTGGAGACTGGCTAGGCCACTCCAGGACCTAGCAAACTTCAGACGGGCCCGGACATGTACTGGCTTAAGCAGAGGGACACGTCTGGCACTGCAGGATCTGAGTCCATGGTGGCGTGTTATTTATGATAACCTTTCTTATGTTGGTCCCAACTCACTGCAGGTCATTCACTAGGTCCCCCCGTGTGGGTCTGGGATTTTTGCTCACCGTTCTTGTGATCATTTCGACCCCATGGGGTGAGATCTTGCGTGGAGCCCCAGATCAAGGGAGATTAGGGGTTTTTTGATCTTTTTCTTTTTTCCTTCCAAAAATGTTCTAATTATTTGCTGCCCACATTTTTGGGTTTCCCTTCACACCAAGGGGGGGCTGTTTGGGCCTTTTTTATTACAGATTCGGGTATTCCCCAGGCCATGGTTTGCAGGGCTACAATTTTTGTTTTCGGGTGTTTCACATTTTGGGTTACCTAGGGGAGTTTGGTGTTACTTTTAAGTTGTGGGGTGTGTTTTTATATATAAATTAAATATTATTATAAAATAATATTAGTACGAAGCCCCAAAAAATTACGGGGTCTTTTTTCGCCACAGCAACCAATCAGAGCTCTTCTTTCATTTCATATGGTGCTTTGAAAAATTGAAAGGGGAGCTCTGATTGGTTGCTATGTGCAGGGCTGCCATCAGTCATCTATTAACTGTTTCGGGGCCCCAAATAGCCAAATCAAATGGGGCCTCACCCATTACTAGTTCCTATTTTTTAACATATCAGTGAGCCCCTTTTTTATTAGGGCCCCTGACAGGAGTACTGCCCGTACTGCCTATGGGTACCCTGGCTATGGGCAACAAAGAAAGTCTTAGACCTAAACAGTTTTCATGCATGTTCCCCATAGTGCTTTTATGGATGTTGTGTCTCGTATACTGTACAACACTGTAAGTTGTAGTTGCAAGGACAGTACTTTAATTCTGGGTTAGAAATACATACATAAATAAAAACTATAGAATTGTTGAGTTGATTTTCCATTCTTTGAGAAAAAAAGTTCATTAATACTTTATAGAACCCCAAAATAGTTATCCCACGTTACAAAATACAAGCCCCCATACATTCATGTTGTCTATTTCAGTTTTTTTCTTTGACATGGACATACCCAGACAAATGTGATAATTTTCTGATGACTGATAGTTCCATTAAAAACCTCTATGAATTGTAACATACTTTTGCCTACTCTACTAAAGAGAAGGATTGTAATTGGTGTCAGTGTCTGTCTATAGAGGGACAAACGTGGGAAAGAGATGAATAGAAAAACTCCATTTTGACTCTGGATCCTATACTATGGAAGATTCTAAATAATGGCTGCAGATTTATTTCCACTAAATCTAGGACCATTGGTAATATGGTTTCGCCGAGTATGTACACGAGTACAACTAAGAATACTAAATGGTGGCTAAGTTTCAAAGGTTCTTTTAAAAGTGGGACTTCTAGGTGCAGCCTCTACAAAGTTATGACTAAGAGTGATTCTTTTGAATCTGCTACTACTGGCAAAGTGTATCCAAGTGTATCTTTTCTAAACTATCACAGTAACCATGTAGTGTACATGATTACATGCGAAGACTGCCATTTGCAGTATATAGGATGTACTACTAGAAGCCTCCACATTAGAATTAGAGAACACATTTATGACATTAACCATCCAGGTCCCAGGAGTTTATCAGGTGCATCCAAACACTTTATTGATGTACATTCAGGTAGTCTTAATTCTTTTAAAGTCAGGGCTATAGAACAAGTAACTAAGCCCCCTCCCCACCCCCATGGTGGGGATTGGAGAAGGCTCCTCTTACATAGAGAAGCTTTTTGGATATTTACTCTTGATACTCGTTTTCCTCGAGGTCTTAATTTAAAATCTGATCTCATGTATTTGTATTAATATTCTTTTTGTTTAGCATTGTTTTTTTTGTTTTATATTTGTGGTGACTATTATATATGTGCTTTATATCTTATTATTGTTTTGATAAGTCATGCAATGGGCATTAGCTCAGGTGTTTGTTAATTAGTTTCAGGAAGCATTTATAGTGTCAGTGTGAGCAGCTATGTTGATGTTATGACTAAGAGCCATTTGCTAGGCTCGAAACGCCTAAACTTTGCAGCTACTATGTGATTTTATTCATCATTTTTATCACTGTCTTCAATAAAGTGCGTTTTTCAATAATTTATATTTAAATCCGGAGCACGAGTGCTGGAGTTTTTCTATTCATCTCTTTCCCATGTTTGATGGATCCTACAGCCGGATACCGTACTCCTCCCTGCACCGTGTGTTGAATGGATAAGTGTGGAATCGCAGAGAACTTTGACTGTTGGTTTACCTCTTTCACTTTTTTTTTTTGCTCTAGAGGGACAAAGATTATTAACAAGGGAAATAATTACATCCATTTGTCAATGTATTTAAATATTTCCAAGAGGAATAACTGGGAACAACTCTACATAGAGTTCTGGGGAGAGTTGCTCAGCCTTGTTATTTTGGGAGAACACTGTTATTTACTAAAACAGAATAGTCAGGAGAGCTAATAGGCCCTCTTTAAAGCTAAGATTAAGAAATGTAATAGCTTGTGCTACCCAGCCTAATGTTATATTTCTTTGTTGATTTTCATTTCTTCATGTCATTTTAAATTGTGGCATTTTGACAAAAACTCTTGATTAAAAAAAAGATGATATGCAGTGACAATATTTAGACAGAAATGAGTGGATGGTTCCTGGAAGATGTTCTTGCTTTATTGCAATACATTGGCCTTGGGGCAACAACATATAAAATATACAAGTAACTTAAAAAGTGGAGTAAGTAAAGGCATTTCAGAAGAGCTGAAGAAGGTAAATTCAAATAAATGCAGGATGTACTTGGTTATCCCCATTGAATGTATTCATTAAATGCATTAGCCTTAGGGTAGGCATAAAGTAACTAACCGGGAAGTAATTTAATTGAATTCAATTGTTATGGGTTTCTCTGGCTATTATTGGTTTTCCTTAATATTAGGTTACAGATCAATGGAGCAAAATGAAAAAAAAAAATTGTACTACTTTATAGGTTACAGTATAAGCTCTTCTTGGGTGGTCTGAAATTATTCCTTAGTCATCACTGCTGAGGATCATTTTATGGATAGACACTAGAAACTAATGTATTTTATGTAGGTAAAACAATGAAGCAACTGTTTTTAAATTTTAGAGTGAATTATCCTGGCTTTTAAAACTGCAACTTATCCTATCATGAAACAAATTTAGGATATTATCACACAAAACAGAACTGCTACAGATTTGCAGGTAAATCTATAGAACATCTGCTCCAAATTCTGCAGATTTGGGTGCAGCTCTGGTACGGATTTAGCGCTACGAATTGTGGTGCAGAATGGGCAACTTGTATGCTCGGGCTTTCCGCCTGTTTTCAGGCGTATACTGCGCCACACTGTGCCGACGTAACTACGGACGTATTTATGTCCGCAAAAACCTCCGGATTTTCCATTGGTATCAATTCTAAGCTAATTGTTCATTCTTTTAGGCTGATTTGGTGATGTATTTGCGGACGTAAATACACACACAGGTGAGGCGCAGGGAACTTTACTCCGCATTTATGAGCGCACTTCGGGCGCCGACATAAATCAGGCGCAGTTTTCACGAAAAAAACATGAAACTGGGCGCTTCAACGTGCCGATCTTCATACATATCGCCCAATATGTTTAGAGAAAAAAAAAAATTGCAGATTTTACTGCAGAGCCTCACGGTTTCTACAACAAAATCTGCAACATTTGTGGATTTATTTTGGATTTTGACTTCCACATTAAAAAGGTCCTGAGCTACAGGATGCTTCTTAGTAGAATTATAAAATCAAACTCAAGAATTTCTCCTGAAACAACTTTAAATTTTGAATGGAAAACTATGTTTTTTCAAAAAAAATTGGAAGAGTTTAGAGAAGGGAAGAAGAGAGGAGAAAAAAAAGAAAAAGGGGGAGCGGCGTCGATAATCACAGTTGTTTTGTTTAATATAAGGGTATTTCCCAAAAGGGGTGTTGGATCCTTTTTTGGACCCGAAAAATACCCAAAAAGCGCTGAGTAAATCGCTCCAAAAACGCCCCCCAACAGCAGGTGGGGTTTTTGGCTGCGTTTTGGGCTTGCAGCGGAATGCACTCAAATTTTTTAAATGGGGCGTCTGCGGGGCCTCTTTTTGGGATCAAAAATTGACATGACAATTTTTGAAGGGATCCGAAGAGCTTAAAAAGACGATGTAAATCACATTGGCAATCACTCGTCTGAACCCTGAGGTGGTTTACATTGAAAGCAATGTAAAATCACACTGCATATTGTTAGATGCGTGTTTGGGTCCGGTTAGGGTCTGAAACAAGGATCCAAACACGCATCTAAAAACTGATCCAAAACTAGATCCAACACACCGTGTGAACATACCCTAAGATCGTTTGTAATACTGATTTCCAATATAAAAGATTATTTTGCACTGCTAGTACCTTGCTGTGCATAAATTATTATTTCACTGCTATGCGAAAAGCAAATAAACAGATGTTTTAAATAAAAAGTGAAAAGAGAACCTGTTACATTTCCTGACATGTCTGCTTTAGAAAATGCTTGTGTTCCCTGTGAAATAACAATTCTAGGTTATCTTCTTGTATGACTATGTGTTGTGTTGTTCCTCTGTTATTCCTTCTAGAAGTGTATTACTGAAGCAATCAACTGGGTGTTCCCATTCTGATTGTCAAAGGGGTGTGCGCCTGCACACACTAACTCTGTTAGCACTTAATGAATGATGTCAGACTGTGATGGGTTACACTCCCTAATAGAGATGGGCGAATTCTCAAAAATTTGTTCGGACACTTCGCCGAATTTTCCGACAAAATTTTTTTTCGGTCGGAAAATTTTTTCGGACAATCGCGTTAAAAAAAAAATATTTCCAGGCTGCCAGAGCCTCGGGGGCTGTAAACTTGTGCCATGCTTAAATATGCAGAGGGAAACTTGGTTTTGGCTTCATACAATGTTGTGTTTTAGATACACGCACATGACTGCCGCTCTTTGAATCGCTTTACTATAAAATTCCCCGGGCATTAAAGGCAAAACTGACCAAAAAACTCAGCGGTAATGTGCCTGATAAAGTCATGCCAGCGAAAACTGGAAAAAAACAAGTTGAGAGTCAGGTGCAACATTAGGACAGAGTGTGGGGGTGACGGCGGGAGCCCCAGTAGCATGAATCAGACAGTGGCACAATGACATTCGGAGGTGGCAAAAAAAGAAAGGGGGCCCCAGAAATGGCACAATGGGGAAGGGGGTCACCGGCAGCAGCGAGGTCAGGCGTGGCACAATGACATTCTGGGGGTGGGAAAAAAAGTACAGGCCACAGATTGGGACAATGACACAGTGTGGAGTCACAGTACAGCAAAGAGGCCAGGCTGGGCCAACCATTCTGGAGGTTGGGAAAAACGGGGGGAAAGGCCCAAAGGGGCACAATGACAAGAGTGGAGGGCACGGCGCGCAGCATGAGGTCGGACAGGGCACAATGACACAGTGGGAGGGCACGAACAGCAACACACAAGGCA
>JAODAL010039746.1:0-37667 GCA_025379985.1 Phyllomedusa bahiana
CGTTAGGTTGCTGTGGGGGTGGTATGCCCCCGACCCCCCCCCCCCTTCCCCCCGGCACCCGGGGGCAGTAATACGTGAGCGCTGAAAAAACCCCCCGGTCAGCCCTGTCAGGGAGGGCGATCCCACATGGGCAGGGGGCCCCAAATGACCCGGAGGTTTTTTCTATGTATTTATTTTGTCCCCCCTCTCAAAAGCTGGGAAAAAGGCTCCCACTTTGGACCGGGAGCGGGGGGTCCAATAGGGTGGGAGCCAAAAGTCACCCCTCTCCCGGTGCTGACTATTCGGCTGTCATACCCAGGAAAAATCAGCATGCTGGGGGGCCATTGCAAAAGGACTCCGAGGGCTCCCTGCCCCAAAATTTCCACTGTATCTCCCCGGGGTGCTTGGGGTCATCTGCCTCGTCTTCCTCATCTCCATCGCTCCTCCTCTCTTGTCACCTGGGTAAAAACCCACCATTTCACCAGAAATGTTCTGCCCCAATGTCCTCCCCCTCCCCCATTTCAGTCCCCACCGTTCTTGTGGCCGCGAGTGTGTCCCACGTCTCCAGTCCCCTCCCCAGACAGTTTTTTTCAGGTCTGTTCCGGGCTGAAGCATGGAATGAGTTATCATCCCCGTAGTCCTGGCGACTGAAAATAACGTCGCCTCCTCGAAGGGCCTCAACAAAACGGCAGGTCACGATGGGCCCCATGGCTGACATCAAAGTTACACAGGGGAGTACTTCTGTCTGCCTGGACATCAAAAAATTTTAATGCCTTTCTCTGTTCATCGTCGGTCCAAAATGTGCAGGGGGGAATTCCAACGGGTAAAAACACTATATCAGGTGTTTTGGGGGGAGGCCCGTTCTCCCGCTGCAACCGAGGGGGGTTCCGGGCTTTGTACGAAGGGAAATAAAGTGCATGCACATTTTTTGGGCCTTTTTCCCAGAATCTTTTGAAGATCGGTGGAAGACTTTCAGGAACCTTTTCACAACCAATTTTAACACGTGCGCCCATTGCAGGGTGCATGGACCATCCCTCCTCGGTGCATGCGGCACCATGTTTTCCCCCCTTGTCCGTCACCATGGTTCCGATTTGCATTTGGGGCGGGGGAAGCCACACATCATTTCTTCTGCATGACGCGGAGCAGTTCCCCCCCTGTGTGACTTCGTTCGCCCCAGGCAAGCCAGGTGAGAACTGCGGGGAAAACCACTGTGCCCTACAATGTGGTTGATGGAGCAGTACTTGTAGAGGCTGAGATGGTGGTGGAGGGGAGGAGGAGGCGGACATTGGCGCAGGAGCCACAGTTTGACAACGTGTCAAACATGTCCAAGTTGTTGGTGTGCCTGGGCAGGAAGCACATTCACCCAGTGGGCCGTAAAGGACATTTACTGGCCCTGACCGTAGTTACAGCTCCAGACGTCCACGCTGCCATGCACCTTGGAACAAACCGATAAGCTCAAGGACTGGCCCCCCTTCTGTTCTACATATTTATGAAGTGCTGGTACTGCCTTTTTGGAAAATAAATTACGGCTTGGAACTCTCCATCTCGGCTCGTCAAAAGGGCCATTAGTTTTCGAACGATGCAGAGTCCACATTTGGAAAGGGAGGGACTGCAGCCCCAAAAAACTTGGACAGGAGCAGGTCAGCTGCTGCACCTTATATGGTTGGACGCATACTGTTGTCCTTTTGCAATCGCCCACTGAACGACTGCTGGCGCCATGAGTAGCGAGGAGCAGGGCATTGGACCGGGAGATGATGTCAAAGAGAAAAAAGCCCCCTTCTGCAGAGGTGGTGGAGCCTTGACGGGGCTGCAATAGCATGCGTGCCACTGGGAGCTGTTTGCGCGGCAGGATGGACCACCAAAATTGAGCCACGTTTCTCCCAGGCCACCGGATGGTGACGTTTGCATGTGTTAACGCAGGGCCGTGATGCCAACATTAGCTCCCTGGCCACGCTTCACTTTCTGCTTACAGATTCTACATATACCCATATTCGGGGTGAACTGCCACACCGCCGAGTATCGGATTTTACCTCCAACGCTCCGCACTGAGTGACTACTGCCGCCGCTGCCTCTGTAAGCCCTGTGCCGCAAACTTTCTTGGACCTGCAAAGCGGGTTTTTTTTACCCCTGGCCGCTTGGCTCCAACCTCACACTGCTGCTATCCTGCTGACTCACGGCCACAACGACCCAACTTGCTGGCTGCGCCGCTGCCGACGGGGCAAGCTGGACGCCCTTTTTCTCCTGACGAGGGTGAACCCCTTTGCCTCCCCGGTTTCCCAAGTGCGGTCGGCTACATCATCATCTATTTGTGTTTCATCGTCACTGTATCCTCATTCACCGGTCTTGGTATGCAGAGGCTGACCCCTCACAATATGACCTCCCATGCCACTTCACATCTATACTTTGCCGCCTACTGCAAGAAGCAGGGGATATTGGCCCCATTTCTTCGCTGCCAAGTAGCTGCTGACTGCCCTCCTCAAATTGTTCATCCTCGCTATATAGTGGCGCTGAGCCCAGACCACGTAGTAGATCTCTGGCTGGGGGGACCGGATGGGACAGAGGGGGGGTTGAGGACAGGTGAGGGCCGCTGACCCGCTCCGGCCATGCCAACTAAGGGTTGTGTCTGCGTTCCCACCGGGCTCTTGGCTGGGGTTGTCAGATGTATATGGGAGGAAGTGGATGACCTAGTCAACCAATCAGAACCCTTGGGTTGTAGTCAGTACACGGCCGCTAGATGACAGCGGCAGTTGTGGCCTCACCGAGTGACCCTGCTGCGACGTCCCCCTTGCTGTGCTGCGACCTGGGCCCTGGAATGTTGTGCCTCTGCACTCGCAGGTGAAGAGCCTGCCACCTCTCTGTCTGACATACTGTTTGTTCTAAAATGTACAGACACTGTTTGATGAAATATTGTATATGATAAATACACACCCTGTAATTTGATGCCAAATGAACCCCGTAAACAAGCTTTGGTAACCCCTTTGGGTATAAATTGTGCTCCACAAATGGGCAGGAAAAATTGGATTGTATTTTGCCGTTTAAAAACTGTGTATTTTACTGAATATAAAAGCACAAACAGGCTTAATTAACCTTCGGATATGAATTATGCTACAAATTTTTCTGTGGCGGTGAAAAACAAAAAATTTCTTTTACTGGTACAAATCAACAAGCTTAATTAACCCCCGGTGTAAATGCGCAAAAGAATTGGCAACCAAAAACTACAGCTTTGTAGCGTGTTACAATTTGGTGTTTTCTACGCCCCACAAAAAAGAATAAAATTTTAATTAAACCCTTTCTTGGAATTAGGCTACAGAAAAAAAATTTATATTTTGGGGGTTTAAAAATGCGGTTTCTTGGGATCACCCAGCTGAAAAAACAACGTTTTTAATTTAAACCCCCCGGATTAAATTGCACCAAAAAAATTGAGCCACCCAAAAAAAGTAGCTTTTTAGCGTGTTTCAATGCGGTGTTTTTTACCCACCAAAAGGAAAAAAATTTTAATTAACCTTTGCTTGGGAATTTTCACGGAAAAATTTTTATTTTTTGGTTTGAAAATGACGGTTTTTGGGATACCACAGCTAAAAACAACGCTTTTAAATTTAACCCCCGGATGAAAAATTTTCGCCAAGAATTGAGCCCCCACAAAAATATAGCTTTGTAGCGTGTTAAATGCGGTTTTTTTCCCAACAAAAAGAGATACAAATTGTAATTAACCCTTTTCTTTTGAAAATTTGGTACAAGAAAAAATTTTATATTTTTTTTCCCGGGGAAAAAGACGGTTTCTTGGGTAACCACGCTGAAAAAAAAATGTTAATTTTAACCCCCGGGTGTAAATTGCGGCCAAACAAAGAGCACACAAAAATAGTGCTTTGTAGCGTGTTACAATGGGGTGTTTTTTACCTAAAAAACAAAAGATAAAAAATTTAATTAACCCACGCTTGTGAAAATTTTGCTACGGAAAAATGTTTTTATTTTTGGGGTTTTAAAAAGACAGTTTCTTGGGGATCACCACCCCTTTGAAAAACAAGCTTAATTAACCCCGGGAGGGAAAATTTGGCAAAAAAAATTGAGCAGCCAAAAATGATTAAAGTGGTATTTGTAATTTTTAAAAAAAACGTTTGTTTCTTTAAATGAATTCAACGGGGAAAGGGGCTTAGACCCCCCTTGGATTTTTAAATGTGCTGTGAGCAAAATAGGTTTTAAAATGTTTATGCAGTTTGCAGGGGGACCAACTGGATTTCAGATCCAATCCCCAAAAAAAAAATCAAAATTTAGAATTTTAAAGAGAAACCAGCCCGGGGGGACAAGTTTGAGCCCACCCCAAAAAAATCGTGTATAAAAAATCAGTTTTCATTTAACAATCAGCCGCGGGCCAGCCTTTTCCCCTGATCATTTCGGTGGGGAGCCGGTTTTTGGGGACCCCAAGCGTCGCGCCCGGGGATTATTTTAGTGCGGTGACGTCCCCCGAATCCCCCGGTTCTGATTGGTTTTAATTTTGCATGTCATGCGGGGCTTTTGCCTTCTTCCTCTCGGGAGTGCCTTTCCCCCATTTTGCCCCATGTGGCCGCGCCATTTTATCAATCAAAAGAAACATTTTCTTTAAACCCGAAGTCCCCCAAACTTAAACTTCGTTCAAAAACCAAAATTTTTTCCTGAAATTCTAAACGAATTCCCTTATTTTAGTTTTAAATTTCCCCCCTTCTTTATTCACGTTTTTCTTTTGGGTGTGGGGGTTTTTGGGGGGTATGAACACATATTTGATGCGGGATTTTTTGTTTATTTTATGAAAAGGACCCTTTGTAATTTTGTATGTTTTTTTTATATTTGTGTTTTATTATTTGTAAGCCCCCTGCTCTTGTCGTTTCCTAGTTTTCTTTTGCGGGTCCGGGGCATTGTCTGTGCGGGCCCGGGGTTCCCTCCTGTACTCTTAGGTCTTGTTCTTTGGTCGTTTTTTGTTTTGGGGCGGTTGCGACTTTGCGTTTTTGGCCCCAATGCGCGTGCCCTGTGGTTTTCCCGATCATGTGATCAAGGAAATCTACTCACCCGGGGATTGGGGGGAATTTTCCCGGGGGGGACCGGAGACCCGGAGGGTGTTGGCATCTCCGCCTTGTGTTTGGGGCCATAACAGCTGCGGGGTAAGTGCAATATTGAATACAGGCTATATATAACATGTATTTGCAGAGAGCCTTTATGCCATGACTAAGGGGGTTGCCCCGAAACACGTCGGCAGTTTTCTGCCTTGTGCTTATGTCTGCACTATGCCATTCTGCTTTTAATGAATTTTTTAAATTAATAGGTTTTACAATTTTTCATTGGGAGGACCATTCCCCATTGGATCGCTGGATCATTTTTTTTCTTCTGTGATTGCCATTTCTCCTTGGCACCAGGAGGATCCGTGTGGTCCATCGTGGAGTGGTGAGCTGGCTAGAACTCTGTTTGTGCTTATCTACATGGTGTGCTTTGTCGTTTCACATTTCTCCACCATTGGAAACATTTCAATTATAACAGGGTTGGGGAAAATTTATAAATTTCATGGTCTCATAAAATGGTGACATTAACATTACTGACTAGAATGGAAAAGACAGCACAAGTTTTTGATTCCAATGCTCCGCCCAATCAACAGCATTTAGATTTACGTACTGTGTTTAAAAATTTTTAAAAAGCCGCAACCCGAGAACTCAAGGTGTGGTGGGATCTCACAACCTTAAATAAATATATCCAAAAGGAGATGATACCAAGAGGATAAAGGATCCGTAAAACACCAACCACAGTGTACTCGTATCAATTTCAATAGAAATGGAATTGTATCTTAAGTAATTGCTCCATCAACTTGATGAAATTAATTACCAAATATGAGGAACAACATCTTGAAACTCTTTCAGTTGAAATCTCTACTTTGGATTCTGAATTATCCAATTTTAAACAGTTAGATGACTATACCAAGGAATTGGACAAAGTGCAGGCAAATCTGTCCACCTTTGAAGCCACAATTATGGCTAGGAAAAAAAGCAAGTTTCAACGAGACATTGCTGATTATGAGAACGACACAGTCTACAAATGGAATAAATCGTCGTCTCATAATTTTCCCAGATCCATTTTGAGAAATGCCAGAGGATATAATAGAAGATCCTCTAACAACAGGAATAGTAATAGGGTTAGCTTTGATTCGGATTCGTCTGATCCCTATGACGGTTCTGATGACAATGCCAGCATCACCTCCAGTAATGCCAGCACATTCTCCAATGTGACATCTGAACCTGTGCCAAAAAACGGAGGAAACGCAGAGGTGCCAGAAAACAAACCAAACGTCTCCAAAATGAAAACCAGGAAAATCAAGTAAATATGCAAGGAGAAGAACTAGACATTGACATTTTGAACCTGTCAGATATATGTCTAAAAAACACTCAGCAGAGGGTTCTAAAAAAATGGTTTCAATTTTGTTATCAAGCAACCGTTTAACCTATTTTCTACTATTAAAAGTGTTAACAAGTTCACTAGAGACTTAACTGTCAAGAGACATTTTTGGCATGAACATGTGGAAGTTGAACAACAGGAGCCAATTACCGTATTGGAGAATCAATTTTTGGGCTTGTTGTAGCCGCCAAAACGGCTTTTAGATGTTGATCGGGTTTTCAAATTAAAAATCAGTACAGGAAAAAAAGTTAAAATGTATTCAATGTAAGCATTGGAAGTCACACAGTAACAGTCAGCAGCCTGTATAACCTATGTGTCTTCTAACCCAGACAAAGGAAGTTCCCCACCTTTATAGCCCAATCCCTACACCCTTCTACAAGAATACTTGAGCCAATCGTCTTTACCTAAAAAAAACTAAATCTAATTCTATACGTTGATTTAAAGTTATGGGTGTCGTTTTCTTACTCAAACAAAGAGGTCCTTCAGTTTGTCCCTGATCAATAGCTCCTTTGGTCAGCCACATGTGCTAGTAATTTATCTTAGAGCCACGATGTCTCACTGAGGAAGGGTCCCTAATTAACATTCCTTTCTGCTGAGATCTATGCATCCTGTTCTTATGGCTGATTACAACAAATTTAAGTGTGTATATATATAATATATATATATTATATATATATATATATATATATATATATATATATATATATATATATATATATATAATCGTATAAAAGATACAAATATTACCCTCACAATTTTCCCCCTTTGAGCAGATATGTGTCCAATGTCTTTTAGGTTTTTTTTTTTTTTTCAGGAAAGAGGATCGTCTACAAATATTAAGCTCATCTAACATATTGAGGTTGTCTATACCCTGAAGAGAAGATATTATATTCCCCTAAGTCACGACGAGATATAACTATTTGCTTCTTTGGTTTTCTGCAACATCTACCTATGACAAGCATTAAACATTTGAGACATACATACATTATTAATATTAGCAATACACCTTGCATAATCATCTGTAATATCCCTGTCAGATATCCACCTAGGCCTCTGAACCAATTTGCTGGGTTTAAGAATGAAAAGGTATCCCCCCACCATGAGTCCTCCTTCACTTGTTTTTTCTTCAACCAATCATCACTCATTTCTGCGATTTTATTCAAGTCTGCTCTTATCTGCAAATTTCCTGCTGAGTCAATGTAATGACAACAGACGAGGCCTATAATTTGGCACATCCCACCTTCCCGTGCAGTAAGATAGTCTAAAACTATCGTATGTTGATAAGTTACTAAGATGACCTGATCTAGCTGAGCACTGGTATGATTCTGTAGGCCCATAATGTTCCAGATCATGTCATGTAAGTAATCTGTGGTCTCTACTAACTTATCCCAGGTTTGCATTACCATAGGATATAGAAATAAAGTACTTCCAATTTTATTACCTATACCCATGGTAACTAAATGAGGTTTCCCATTTCTCCTTGGCTTGTTATCTGCTACCCTTTTATACAATGTATGTCTGGGTATCTTGTTTATGTCTACATCTTTATGAGGGACTAAGAAGGAAGAAGGTGACAGCCTGGCTATAGTGCATGTTTCTTCTACTCCAAAAGGAATCCATTTATATGCAGCATTTCCACAGACATAATACATGTCTTCTGATAAATCTTTCAGATGTGTGAACCCATGTAACAGATTTATTGCTATTATGTACAACGGAGCAGTTGTATTATACACACATCTCATCTCCTTTTCCGTTTTACTATCCCAAAATCCTCCAACCGTATTCCAAAATCCACATTCAAAATCATTACCATTATCTTGAGGTGCTTGATTGCTAAAAGTCCCATTTCCAAATGCAGCACACTCATCACCATCTCCAAAAGGGAAGTATGTATTCCCTTCCCAATGTGGATCATGGTTATCTACTACTAAACAAGTAGCTCCTACCTTTACATCGGTTCGTACATTATCACAAATGGAGGACTTACCTATTGACACTTTTAGTTCAGGAACCCATATTTTTCCTAACTCTACTATTGGGACTGGTACTCTCTTAAATTCCCAACCTTCTTGTACTAACACACTCACACTCTGACCCTCTTTTGTATGGGTTGTGAGGTTAATTTGGAAAAAAGGTGAATGTGTCCATCCTGCTATGGGTAAGGGTATTCCAGTGGTATTCCATCGTTGATCCGTATTCGGAATTGGAGCAGTACCATCTAGGGGGTAACAAGACATATTTGACAGTTCCTCCCAGGTTAATGGGATTGCTAGATAAGGCATAGTTCTTGCACTTGCTGGGGTGTGCGTACATATCCAACAGTCACTATACTTTGTGTCAGTATTTTCTACAAGTGAATCATATAACAGTTTATAATGTTGGAGGAACTTATTATCCCAAGGATTGTTCAGCATATCATGTAGTGTGTAAGTAACCACTCCCATGTGAGTCAACAGTAAAAAATAAACAGAGTTTTCCATCTTTTTAAATCACAGGGAGGAGTAATCCTTTTCCAGTGGCTGGCGTGGACCCAGTTGTTCTTTCCCTCTAGTTTCACCGAGGTCTCAGTTGTCAGCAGAACTTGGAAGGGGCCATCATAACGAGGTTCAAGGCTCCTTCTCACGTGTCTCTTAAGGACCACCCAGTCACCTGGCTCAAGGTGGTGGCTGCTTAGATCACTGCTTGGATCCACAATGGAATCAAAAACTTGTTTATGTACTGCTTTAAGGTGTTTGTGCAGGGTCTGTACATATCCTGTCATACTGCTATGTTGCCTCTGTAAGACCTGTGGGAAATAGAGTCCTGTCTTAGGGGAAGTACAAAACAAGATCTCATAGGGAGATAGCTTTGTTTTTCTGTGAGGTGTACAACGAACTGAGAACAAAGCTATTGGCAAACACTCTGGCCATGGTTTCCCTGTTTCCTCCATAGTTTTTTGAATTTTAAGCTTTAGAGTTCCATTCAACCGTTCTACTTTTCCATTGCTCTGAGGATAGTAGGGAACATGAAAGGCCTGTTCTATACCTAAGGCACCAGTCAATTTCTTGATGATTTCCCCTGTGAAGTGTGTTCCTCTATCACTCTCTATTTTTTCTGGCAGCCCATATCGACAAATAAGTTCCTTAATTAACTTTTGGGCTGTTGCTTTTGCTGTTGCGTTTGGTACTGGATAGGCTTCAGGCCAACCGGAAAAGAGGCCTACGCAAACAAGGACATATTTATATATCCCAACTTTGGGAAGTTGTATATAGTCAATTTACATTCTCTGGAATGGATACAGCAGTTGAGGTGTGTATTTCTGGCGGACCTTTACTACTTTACCTGTATTTTGTTTTGCACTTGTCATACAGGCTTGAGAGTATCTGGCTGCGGCTGTACTAAAGCCAGGAGCAACCCAATGTTTGTCTACTAGCGAACACAAAGCGGTCTTGGACTGGTGGGTCAGCCCATGAGCTGCTTGGGCCATCATTGGGAAAAGGACTCGTGGGAGGCAGAGCTTATTGCCCACACTCCACAGGCCACCCTCATTCAATTTTGCTCCCTGTTTCTCCCACTCCCCCTTTTCCACCTTCTGAGCTTGAGATTGAAGGGTCCTAAGGACATCTGGGGTAACAGGGCCTATGGTGGACACAGCCTGTACATTCACAAGATCTTTAACCCTAGGCTTTATCGCAGCCAATTTTGCCACTTCATCTGCTCTAGTATTTCCCCTTGCTTCAGGGCTGTCAGATTTTGTGTGTGCCTTGACCCTAATTATTCCAAGCTCTGTAGGCAATAACAGGGCTTCCGTTAGGACTCTGAAACTTTCTGCATTCTTGATGGGTTTACCATTTGATGTTAGGAATGCCCGGGTTCTCCATATGGGACCATAATCAAGGGCTATTCCAAATGCATAGCGTGAGTCTGTGTATATGTTTGCAATCTTACCCTCGGCCACTTTACATGCCTCTGTGAGTGCTTTCAACTCTGCTTCTTGCCCAGAAAAATGCTGCGGAAGTGGTTCAGCTTTTATGACCTCATGTTGCGTGACCACTGCATATCCGGTATGATACCTGCCGTCTTCCTGGTACCTGGATCCATTAACAAAAAACTCAAAATCTGGATTAGTGATTGGGAAATCTTTCAGATGGGCAAATCCTGTGGTTTCTTGTGCCATCAGGGCCACACAATCATGTTCTTCCTCATTTATACCATCCACTTCCTCCCCCTTTGAGTCTAGGTTCAAGGGCAATAGAGTAGCAGGGTTCAAGGTTTTACATTGAGTCATTGTGACATTTGGGGGCATCAATAATGCACATTGCAGGCATAGCTGACGTGCCATAGAAATATGTTGTGGTTGTACCTGAGAAAGAATACTATGTACATCATGTGGAGTGTATATTGTAACAGGGTAATCCAACACAATCACTGAAGCTTTGTGTAAAACTACTTGTACTGCAGTGACTACCCGTATACATGAGGGGGCTCCTCTTGCCACTGGATCTAATCTAGCTAAATAATACGCTACTGGTCTCTGCAATGTGCCATGTGACTGCGTAAGGGCTGCCGTGGCATGACCAGCCATTTCAGTGCAATACAGTGAAAACGGCTTGTCATAATCAGGTGTGCCCAAGGCAGGTGCAGAGGAGATTAACAACTTCAAAGTTTGGGAATTGTTAGTACCTCTTCTGTCAGCTTAAATGTCTGTGTGGTCAAACACTCATAAAGAGGTTGCATATACAGAGAAGCAGAGCATATCCAAGGTCTACAATATGATATTAGACCTAGAAATGTCCAGAGCTGTGCTAGATTCTTAGGAGGAGTCAAGTCCTGTATGATCTGTATTCGTTCTCTGGTTAGGTGCCTAGCACCAGCTGATAAACAATGCCCCAAAAAAGGTAACTTTTGTTGTACAAAACGTATCTTATCTTTCGACGCTTTGAGATTGTAGCCTTTTCACCCTCTTTCTCTGTCATTGAACAAATCAATAAGTCATCAATATACTGTATTACAACAATATTGTCTGTGAGTCAGGTGGTGTCCACTGTTGCAACACTGAAGACAGAGCTGCTGTATATTGTGTCGAGGAGTTCTGTGCCCCTTGGGGTAACACAGTCCATGCATAGTGCCTCCCTTTAAAAGTAAATACAAACAGGTATTGGCAGTCTGGATGTAAAGGTACACTGAAAAAGGCATTGGCGAGATCTACCACTGAAAAGTGAGTAGCCTTATTGGGTACTTCAGCAAGTAAAGTATGTGGGTTTGGTACAACTGGAGTGAGTAACTCTGTAATTGCATTTATAGCCCTTAAATCATGCACCATCCAGTATGTGACAGGGGTACCTGGGGCCCCCTTTTTCTTTACCGGATACAATGGGGTATTACATGGAGAGGAGGTGATCTTCAGAGCTCCTGCTTCTAGCAGCTCTACAATTATCTGACCAATGGCTGCTTCTTGTGTTGGGCTAAGGGGGTACTGTGCTATGCGTGGCAAAGTGACACCTGGTTTGACTTTTACAGGGGTCACCTTTAATCTGCCTATGTCTGTTTTACTGGTTGCCCAGAATTTGTCAGGCACTGCTGCAAGTGAAGTAAAACTGAATATTGGCAGTGCTTGACCTGTGCGCACAGAATCTAAATACACACAGGCATTTAGCTTACACATCTGGTCCTCTGTCCACCCAGGGGTTAATGTGACTGTTCCATCAGACTTGAAATGTATATGAGCTTGTAAAGCCTGAAGAACATCTGCTCCCAAAAGGTTTACAGGGGCTGTGTCACTGACTAAGAACCTTGTGAGTATCTTATGTGAGGTATTTCCTGTGTGTATCTCAGCTTGTATTGGTATAGTCAGGGGAGTGTCTATGGCATTACCATCTACACCCATGCAAGTTATAAAATCATCAAAAATCATCAGTTATCTCATAGGGAAAAATATCATTTATGTGCATGACTGATTTAGCTGCACCAGAATCTAAGAGAAAGTCTAATGTTCTACCTTCACCCAGAGTTACCTGCACCATAGGTGCTGGTCCAACAGAAGAAGAGACTTTTACTACATGCACATTGTACCCTGGCTTGCTGATTTCCTATTGTTCATGTACTTCCCCCTCTTCAGGAGGTGGAGGCACCTGGGGGGTGAGGACATAGTCTCCATACATGCCCTGGCCTCCCACATCTGAAACAAATTATCTTTCTCCTCCTCTGTCCTCTGGCCCCCTCCTCTCTCTGATTTTGATAAACAAATGTTCCCTTAGGCTTTCTTGCCAGATCCTGTTCTAATCCTTTTGCTACTTGTAATAAATCTTTTGGGTCCATACCACGCCATTCTGGTCTAGCTCTGGTTACCCCATCCCTTATAGATCTTTGTAGTCCATCTATGAAAGCTGTACCCAGTATCCTAACGTCCAGCTTCACTCTTGGGGAGTACCCCATGTCTGTCCATCTCATCTGTAGCCTAGCAAAAAACTTATCAACTGCTTCTCCCTTCTCTTGGGTTACATCTGATAAATTTACTGACTGCTCTGCCTGCTTTTCCTGTGCCCAATTCCTAATTAGCTGACAATATTCCTCTCCTGATGACCCTGTGTGCAACCACCCCCAACCTTCCCTTGACATTCTTGAGGTTTTATGGGGTTCAAATACTTGTTCAAGAATGTGACTAGTAGAAGCATCTGTTTTTGCTCTTGTCAGGGCCTCAAGATCCATCCATGTACATTTATAGGTGGCCTGGATCTGAGCTAATGCCTTAGCATATTGTGTAGGAGATGTCTCTGGGTCAGGAAGCTGTTTAATCATAGCTAACTGGTCTCCTGGACTCCATGGTTTATACTCGGTCACCTGAACAGTCTGTGGCACTTGGTTAAGGGCCTGACCCTGTAGGGGCAATATCTGGTTCCCTCCCCCATCTCCCACATCTGGAGGCATAGCATATCCAGATGTTGAGGAAACCTGACTGGTACTACTGGTACTATTGTCTCCCTGCCACATATCTAGGATTGTAAGTGGTGTGGATACCCCTCCAAATAAGTTTTGTGCAGGGGTCACAAGGGGAGTATTATACCCCTGAAATGTAACAGGAGCATTAGGTCCCACCTGACCCCCAGTTACTTGGGTGCGAGTCACTATAGGATATAGGCCAATTTTGGATTTTGGTCGGGGTGCCCCACAACTTACACAAGTCTCCCTCCCATCGGGATTCTGAGTGTGGCATACTAGACAAGTCCATCCACCGGGTGTATTATAAGGTGGTGGCATTTTAATGGGAGATTTATCAATCTTATTCTCCTCTTTATTCTCATAATCATTATCATTGTAACATTCATACCGTATACTCTTTCCTATAGTGGTCTCTCTACATCCTCCTTGCCATACTTCCTTAGACACACTCTCCCATTTCTCTGCTTCTTCAGACAAATCATTATCAGCCAACCATCCTCTATGATTCTTACGGAAATTCTTCCATAAATCAACATCCAAACACCCTTCTTTAGTTAGTCCTGCTTTCTTCAATAATTTCCGGCTATTCTTCACTGCCTGTTTTCCGTCTCTTTCCTCTACAATTTCTATTGCAGTCTTTCCTTTTAGAGAAAATTTTTCACTGCCCAACGAGTTACCCATTACTCGTTCCAAATTCTACAGTGTTGTCACACCAATTAGTTAGCGTAATACCTCTGATGTGGTTAGATTCAAAATTCTAAACCACTCATTCAAGTTCCTAATTATTAAACAAATTAGTTAGCATCATACAGTACCTCTGATGGTTAGATTAAAATTTCTAAACCACTCATTCACGTCCCTAATTATTAAACAAACTGGTTGCCCTACCTAAGGCAAAATTCAATAATCTTGTCTGTCTGGCTTAACCAACGGACTGAAATAATTTCTCTAAACTTTCACTATTTTCTGCAATAACCACTATCATAAAGAGCAGTCTCTTTATCATATAATCCACAGTTCAGATGAGGATGTTGTTGGTTATATTTCTTTCACTTGGGGTGCCTCATCAAGCAGAGAGCCTCATATGTGTCATCAATCAATGCATACACTCCCTTTCAGACACCCTCCTATTTTTTATATGTTATATTCAATTGTTCCACATCCAATCACATTCAATCACTGTTCACTATCCAAACAGCACACATTTATATATATAGTATTGAACCACGATCACATCATTTCATTTGATATTTTATCAAGGTTCTTAGGTCAGATGTCTATAGTGATCTGGGAAAAACAGCCGGACAGAGAAGCCAATACTTGAAGAGACAGAATATATATATAGTAAGCAAATATAAAATATATTGCTTACCTTTTTGATTTGATGCGCATCTGTTTATTCTGCTTTACAAGTATTGTTCATCCCGTTTTGGTTCTGCTGAGATCTATGCATCCTGTTCTTATGGCTGATTACAACAAATTTAAGTATATATATATATATATTTATATATATATATATATATATATTGTAACGCCTCACTTACGTCCGGACGCCATCTTGGACCGTCCTGGGGGTATTTAGCTCTCGGATCGCCGTCTTTGGTAAACGGATCATGGCACTCCAACACAGGCTTCTGTTGAATCTGGCCTCAGCCAGTTTTATTGAGGCACAGTAGACATATAGCGAAACAAAACAAATAAAATCCTCGGCCGTCTGGCCACTAACTATACAATCTTAGAGACCCTCTCTTACAGTGGCCTCGGCCTATCGCCGAGCACCATCAATACTTTACCCACGCTGGGGTCAGGCTTCTTTCCAAGCCTCCGGGGGACCAGAGCCTCTCTCCAGCTCTGCCACTGCTCCACTCTCAGGCAGCAGACCACGCCCCCCGATCATCTGGAGTAGGAGGTCTTTAATAGATCTCCAGAAACCTACCCAATACCTGGGCTGGACCATAGGCACCTGGAACGTGGGAACAACCACCCACCCATCTGCAGTTGTTCCGGGAAGGCCAGCCCTTAGTGGCTGGACATCAGCCATGCTAGGTACAAGGGTCAGCCACCTAATGCTGCTGACCGACAATACCTGGCTTCCCCCACCGAGACCAGGCTCTCGGTGGCACTTATGCCACCTAGTGGCAGAACCATGCGACCACCCATGGTCGCACCTTCACATATCCCCCCCCCATTGATACAGACCGTAGGTCTTTATCACCCTGCACAACCCCTCCTCCTGGGTCAAAGCTCCTATACAGGGCCGCCTTCTTCTCCACATCCTCAGGGGCAGGGACAACATTTTCCATGCACAGCTCAGCTGTGGGCTCACACTGTGCACTCATCCCCCAGTAGGCAACCAACAGGTCATAGCCACTTACCACTAGTGGCATAACGCATACACGCTCTGCAACAATGAAGTCCTCCACTTCAGTCCGCATGCTGACATTCATAGGGCTACTATTGACAAGCCCTATACCAGCGCTATCATACCTACTAACCTTCTTCCACACACAGACTGCCTTGTCATTGTGCCCACTGGGCAGGGTCTTCCCTATTTTGGGTCTCACAAAAGACCCCTGGTTTGACCCAGCAACCACACTATCAGAAGCTGTAATCACAGCAGACTTCTCAGAGTCGCTATCCACTATGGCCGCTAGGGGCGCACCTAAGCCCCAACCGGCTACCTCTGTGACTGCAGGATTACCATGCGACCACAAGTTCTCTTCATCCCAAGGTCTCTGGCCCTCACTGATTATCTCCTGACCCTGAAGCTTCATCTCTTGGCTACTAGCGGTCACCTGATTTATCTCAGTGACAACTTCTGCTGCACTAGGACTCACTGTAGCCCCCATAACAAGCATGCTAGTAATTGCAGGGTTCCCACTGCCAACTTCATCACTTGTGTCAGGTTTTACCCATTCAGAATGGGCAGACAAAGCGCCTCTCCTAAACCGCTGTTCAGACCTTACTGCAATGGCCCCTTCATTAATGTCCAGTGACACATTCCCCTGTGCACACTTCTCATTGGCTCTTTCTAGCAGCGGATCCTCTGCAGCAACGTGTGGAGATGTTTCTTTCACATCTCCTGTAACAACTGCTAGGGGAAAACTCTCAGTATCCCTGCTAGTTATATCCTGGGCCCTGCTGAGAACCTCTGCATATAGGAAACCCTTGCTATTTACCTCAGTTTCCTTACTGGGGATTTCCTTACCACCTGGGGGTTCCAACATACTGACCTGCCCCTCACTAGCGCTTGAGCCTACATCCCCCTCCTCTGGGTATAGCGGCTCACATTTTCCCTCACTACCGTCACTGCAGTCTTTCTGACCACTGCAGTAACAGCTACTGGAAGTACAGCCACCATTGGAGCAAGTTACCTTAGCTGCACTACAAGTCTCAGCACGATCTTTCCCTTCAATCCCTACAGGGTCACAATATGGATTTTCATCACAGATAGACTTCTCTGAAATGCACTGACCAGGACTGCACACAAAATCTGTCTTGGCACATGTTTTTCGATCACTCCCATCTGAGTAATCACCATCATTACACTGTAGCACTGACACACTAAAGTGTCCACCCCACCACTGAAATGGAGGCTCTTCACAGAGGGTTTTGTCTTCATGGTCACTAACTGACACAATCACGCTCCTAGTCTCCTCATACATGGTAGCAGAGCCCTCATTTCCAGGGTTTGACTTCCCCCCTCCAGGCAATGCAATGGCCGTGTTCCCCCCAGGCAACTCAATCACCTTTTCCCCACCAGCAGAGCGCACCTGATTGCTACTGGCAACCACATCAGCTCCGCAGGGAACTGCATTGACAGCACAACTCTCAGGACGGCAATCAATACACAGACATACCGCACCTGCACACATTGTGCTATTACCAGCCAGAACCACTAGGGGCGCACCTGCAACTTGCACGTTACCATCCCGTACACACAGTGCGCTGGGGTCATGGGTACACACATTTACTGACTGGACCCCAGACACCTCACACACAGCTGCCTGGCACACAAACTCACAAGCTTTTCCAGCAGGAGATGCAGAGGGAACCTGGTTGCTAGGGGTAACCACATTAGCTCCATCTGAAACTGTAGTGGTAACACATTTCTCCAGATGGTCATCCCCCACAGGACACTCATCATCTGCACTACTCCTAGCACTGTGAATCACGACCTCTAGGGGCACATTTGAGCTAATCTGCTCTATAGCTGTGACAGGTATTTCTGCAGAAGTTAACTCACACTCTGCAGTCACTCCACCCATAGCCCTGACCGCCATGACCTCCAGGGGCAGACCTGAGCTGCTCTCTGCTACCCCACCTCTACCTGCTTGGTCACACCGGGACGCAGTAACTGGAGCCAACTCTGTGACCCAGCACCCCTCCCCCTGCTCAGGCTTTGGGACCTGCTCATGGATCACAGGCATGTTAGCTATGTTATTGACATTTTCAATAAATGGCATTGCAAATATATCATAACCATTAAGTTCATATTTTTCAAGTCCACATCTTGCAGTCTCACCACCCTCAGGACTCTTTCTCAGGCCTGGCAGTGTGTCCGGGCCTCCATTTTGTACATCCAGGTGATGAGATACATCAGTCTCAAAACCCGTTTCATAAACAACAGGAACAGTCTTACCGGGTCTGATATCTGAGTTCAGTCTGGACCTCTCCTGCTGCCTGTCCATGTCAGCCATGGGTGGGGCTGCATCCACCTGGAGCTCCCAGGCTTGTAGTTGCATCGTCTCTGGCCTCCTCCTGAGAGGGCAGTCAGGAGCACATCTCTCTGCTCTGTGGCACCTCCAACAGCGCTCCTCCTTCAGGACCGTGGTAGCAGGCTCCTGCTGATCCAGATGGTTGCCCATGGCAACAGCAGCACGCAGGTCCCTCAACAACTTGGCCTCTTCAGAAGTGGACACATTCCTTGCTGGTCGACATGGCCTCCGGGCCACAGGGCATCCCCTCATGCAGTAGTCCACCTGCAAACAACCGCCACACCATTCAGGCTGGTTATGCTTGACAGCCACCTGTTCTGCCTTTTCCTCTGGACATCCAGCAAGCAAGACAGCTTGGATCGTGGTAAGTCCAACTTTCCCAGACCTCTGTTTCTGGTTGGAGATAACTTTTATCGCCTCCTGTTCTGCCTCCCACTCTGCTTGGAGCTTCTGATTCTCCTCTCGCTGGTTGGCAGCCATTTTCTCCATTTCTTGTATAGCCTTTAAATGGTCCTCATGCTGCTTAGCAAACTGCTGGGCCCACAGCTTATTCATCTCTTGCTGCTGGGCGTTTGCCTGCACCAACTGGGCCAGCAGCTCCTCCATGGCAAAACAAAAATTTTCAGGCACCAGCAACACAGTCTTTTTAGACAACACAGTCTCTGTACTGGGGTTTGTCCCCACTGTCTCTCCAGAGACGCTCTCCTGTGCACTGAGGAAGCCTTCCCACACAGGCAACAGTCTGTATACGGGTGTGTCGCTTCAAAACACGCTTCAAAAGCACCTTTGCTTTCACAGAGCTAAATTTCAGCAGTCCTATGTAGACTGCAGCAGTCCTATGCAAACTGCATTTTTTTCTGCACCACTTTGTGCACAGTCAGTTAGTGGCAATCCTTGCCCATTAATGCCAATAATGCCCGCATCCTCCACCAATTGTAACGCCTCACTTATGTCCGGACGCCATCTTGGACCGTCCTGGGGGTATTTAGCTCTCGGATCGCCGTCTTTGGTAAACGGATCATGGCACTCCAACACAGGCTTCTGTTGAATCTGGCCTCAGCCAGTTTTATTGAGGCACAGTAGACATATAGCGAAACAAAACAAATAAAATCCTCGGCCGTCTGGCCACTAACTATACAATCTTAGAGACCCTCTCTTACAGTGGCCTCGGCCTATCGCCGAGCACCATCAATACTTTACCCACGCTGGGGTCAGGCTTCTTTCCAAGCCTCCGGGGGACCAGAGCCTCTCTCCAGCTCTGCCACTGCTCCACTCTCAGGCAGCAGCCCACGCCCCCCCGATCATCTGGAGTAGGAGGTCTTTAATAGATCTCCAGAAACCTACCCAATACCTGGGCTGGACCATAGGCACCTGGAACGTGGGAACAACCACCCACCCATCTGCAGTTGTTCCAGGAAGGACTCCAACTCCAACATTTCTTCCAATTTGGGGCCGTTTACACGGCACAGGACAAATACCGGCCGGTTTGCCGGCCGGTATTTGTCCTGTTTTGCGGCCGTCCCCCACGGCCGCGGGGGGGACGGCTTTTCTCCGCGATGAGCGGAGAATAGTCCTCCCCCCTCCCATAGACATGCACATATTCTGTCCGAAAACTGGACGGAAGATCGTGCATATTCCATGTTTTGCGGCCGGACCGCCGGCGACAAAACCACCGGGTGGAAAACCCGTGCAGTGGGGACTGCTGCACGGGTTTTCCATAGAGCACAATTGTGCTTATTTTCGGCCGGTTTTTCAGGCGGTCTGAAAAACCGCAAACCGGCTGAAAAACCGGCCGTAAACCCGTGCCGGGGGGACATGGCCATTGTCACGCCATGAAACATTAACCTGATAGGGACTAAAAAACAAGTCTGATGTGCAGTTTAGGAGGGATGACAAAGGCGGTGCCATTGTGTTGATGAAGGACTCTATACTTCCATACCACTGGACATTGCCCTACGTACTTTGGATTAGCATTTTTCTCATTTTAGTGCTTTTTTCATTGAATTACAATCTTTTATAATTTCTACGGTAAAGTATTTAATGACACATAATTTCTTTTTGTTCAACAACAAATATTATTTACAGTTATGTGGTTTCTCCATGGGAGCAAAGCGTTCTCCATCCTTAGCAAACCTGGTCATGTCCTGGTTCGACAGTATGTACATTTTTGAAGATATTAATCCTTTCGTGGGTAGTGTCCAGTGGTATGGAAGATACATTGATGACCTGGTGTGGAAGGGTCATAGGGATGATGTCGTGATGTTTAACAGTTATTTGAACAACAATCCTTGTAATTTGTCCTTCACGCACAATGTGCATTCAACATACATGTTGTTTCTTGATTTGTGTCTAATTGGTATGGATGTTAAAACTGTACACACTAAATCGTTTTGAAAAGAAATATCGGGCAACACGATCTTACATTTCGGTAGTGATCATTCAAGACACACTCGACTTTCTGTGCCGGTGGGCGATCTCACTGGAGCTAAGCACAACTGTACATCACAGGAGGATTTTGTGATAGAATCCCAAAACATTCACAGACGACTTGCAGCTAGGGGATATCCAAATTGGGTGCTTACACGAGCACAGCATATTGTTGCTCGCACTCAACTTTTAGATTCTTAAAAATATCCACAGAATAAATTTCATAAACCAACTGTTGTTATTAACAATAGTGCCCATTTTTCTGACATCAAAAAGATAATTTTACGAAATATTCCCATTCTATATGATGATCCCATATTACGGGACATCCTATCACAGGGATGTCGTAGTGTGGCTAAATATCCTGCCACTATAGGTGATCGAATTGTGAAAAATGCATTCAATTCTGATAAAACAAATAGTACATGGCTACATCAACAGGGATTTTACAAATGCGGATATTACCCATGTAAAAAGTGTCTATTCACCAAAGTCACCAAAGCTTTTAAGATACATGAACAATCATTTGAAATAAAGCAGTATTTGAATTGCAATTCCATTTCGGTCATCTATTTGATTGAGTGTATGGAATGCAATTTATTTTATGTTGGTTCTATGTCCCGTAAATTTGAAATACGAATATGTGAACATCTAAACTACATACAGAATCCGGGCTTTCGTACTATTTCAAATGCAGCCCGTCATTTTATTTCGGAACACAATTGCAGTAACAAACAATTTAGGGCTTTTGCAATTGAGAAGGTTACACTGCCCAAAAGAGGGGGTAATTTACATCATTTACTCAGAGACAGAGAGGCTTTTTGGATAACGGTTTTAGATACCATTTCACCCAATGGGTTAAATATTAGGAACAAAATCCTGTATCATTATTAATAGTAATCATAACAAGTAGTATCATAGGTCAATCTGGTTAAATGAGTTTTGTTTATAACAACAATACATCAATATAGGTTACAACAGGCATATCCATCACAATGTTTATTATTTGTTTTTTGAGGTATGCACACATATATGATGCGGGATTATATAGTTTATATTATGCAAGGATCTTGGTATATTTTGTATGTTTTTATATATTTGTGTTTTATTATTTGTAAGCTCCCTGCTCTTGTCGCTTCCTAGCTTCATTGCGGGTCCTGGGTACACCTGTACTCTTGGGTTTTGTTCTGTGGTCGAGCTTAGCTTCGGCGGTTACGACGTGCGTTTTGCACATGCACGTGTCGCTTCCTAGCTTCATTGCGGGTTCGTGGGCATGTCTGTCGCGGTCCCGGGTACTCCTGTACTCTTAGGTCTTGTTCTGTGGTCGCGTTTAGCTTCGGCGGTTGCGACGTGCGTTTTGCGCATGCGTGTGTCTGCTGGCTTTTCCAGATCATGTGATCAAGGTATCTACATCACCCGGGGATTGCCGAAAGTGCCGGGGACCGGCAAGCGGACGTGTCGGCATCTCGCGTGGTGTTTGGGGCCATAACAGCTGTGGGGTAAGTGCAATTTTGAATACAGGCTATATATAAAATGTATTGGCAGATAGCATTTATACTATGACTGAGGGGTTTGCCCCGAAAAGTATTGGCAGTTTTCTGCCTTGTGATTATGTCTGCACTATGCCATTCTGCTTTTAATTAATTTTGAATAAAGGATTACAAGTTTTCATATGAGGACCATTGCCCATTGGATCGCTGGATCATTTTTTTCTTCTGTGATTGCCATTTCTCCTTGGCACCAGGAGGATCCGTGTGGTCCGTCGTGGAGTGGTGAGCTGGCTAGAACTCTGTTTGTGCTTGTATTCACACTTTCCAGGCAATAGTTTGTAAGTGAATAGAATATTGGAATTAGAATAATTACAATGGAGGGAGAGCTGTTTGTTTATCTTGATGGCAGAACTTTGTAATGGGAGAGCAGAGGACAGCAGTTCAGAGCTGAGAAGTTGCGTATTGTTGTCATAAAAATAGTGACTGCAGCTCTATGCGGTTCACATAGTTACTCATGAGTCCTAACTATTATCACTATCATGACAGCAAGTACAGAGCTGGGGGGATTACACACATAAATCAGCACATTGTCTAGCAGTAATAATGAACTGTGGATGGATGTCCTAGATTGCAATGCATCCAATGCAGTCTAGGACTTATAGGAAAGAGATGTTGGAGAACTACTGAAACTCCCACAAATAGGAAGTTTCACTGCAAAAAGTGAACCTTATGATAGATGGATAAGTAGGCAAAAGAAAAGAAACACATAAAGGTAGTGGAATATCTTTGTGAAATGATAGATATTCTCTAGCTCTTCTTTTTTAAATGCAAAAGGTTTACTTTAATTTCAAATCTTTAAAATCCATAGTTGCAAGCATAGAATAGCTAACATGTTTCGGGTATCAAAAGCCCTTACTCATAGCATGAGAAGGGTCTTTGATACCCGAAACGCATTAGCTATTCTACACTTGCAACTATGGATTTTAAAGGTTTGGAAATAAAGTAAACCTTTTGCTTTTATAAAAAGATGAACTGGGGAATATCTATCATTTCACATAGTTTGTTCTGCCCAGAGAATCCATGGGCTGTCTTTGGGCTCTGAATTCAAGCCTACACCTCAAGTTTATGCCCTAAGATAATTGCATGAAGCGCTGGTGGAAACCTGGCGGGTTGGAGTGAATTTGGTCTATTTTTGCACAAGTGGAATATCTTTAATTTTCACTGTAAATGCTGTGTATAGTGTTCTATGAAATCTTTAAACTCCTGGATAACCTCAATAAGGGCAGAATTGCCCCTGGACAACAATATAAATATAAATACAGTGAAGGAAATAATTATTTGATCCCTTGCTCATTGTGTAAGTGTGCCCACTGACAAAGACATGAACAGTCTATAAATTTAAGGGTAGGTTAATTTTAGAGATAGAATATTCAAAATAAATTCACATTGTATAAATTATATAAATGAGTGAGAAATAAATATTTGATCCCTTTGGCAAACAAGATGTAATACTTGGTGGCAATACTTGGTGGCAAAACCATTGTTGGCAAGCACAGGAGTCAGACATTTTTTGTAGTTGAGGATGAGGTTTGCTCACATGTAAGGAGGAATTTTAGTCCACTCCTTTTTGCAGATCATCTCTAAATCATTAAGATTTTGAGGCTGTCACTTAGCAACTCAGAGATTCAACTCCCTCAGTAAGTTTTCTATGGGATTAAGATCTGGACATTGGCTAGGCCACTCCATGACCTTAATGTGCTTCTTTTTGAGCCACTCCTTTGTTGCCTTGGCTGTATGTTTTGGGTCATTGTCTTGCTGGAAGACCCAGCCACGACCCATTTTAATGTCCTGGTGGAGGGAAGGTGGTTGTTACTCAGGATTTTACGGTACATGGCTCCATCCATTCTCCCATTGATGCGGTGAAGTAGTCCTGTGCCCTTAGCAGAGAAACACCCCCAAAACATAATGTTTTCACCTCCATGCTTGAGAGTGAGGATGGTGTTCTTTGGGTCATAGGAAGCATTTCTCTTCCTCCAAACACAGCGAGTTGAGATAATGCCAAAGAGCTAAATTTTTGTCTCACCTGACCACAGAAACTTCTCGCAATCACTCACAGAATCATCCAGGTGTTCATTGGCAAATTTCAGACGGACCTGCACATTTGCCTTCTTGAGCAGGGGGACCTTGCGGGCAATTCAGGATTTTAAACCATTATGGCTTAATGTGTTACCAATGGTTTTCTTGGTGACTGTGGTCCCAGCTGCCTTGAGATCATTAACAAGTTCGCCCTGTGTAGTTTTATGCTGATCTCTCACCTTGCTCATGATCCAGGATACCCCATGAAGTGAGATTTTGCATGGTGCCCCAGTTCAATGTCGATTGACAGTCATTTTGTATTTCTTCCATTTTCTTACTATTGCAACAACAGTTGTCTCCTTCTCACCCAGCATCTTACTTATGGTTTTGTAGCCCATTCCAGCTTTGTGTAGGTCTAGGATCTTGTCCCTGACATCCTTAGAAAGCTCTTTGGTCTTGCCCATGTTGTAGAGGTTAGTCTGACTGATTATTTGAGTCTGTGGACAGGAGTCTTTTATAAAGGTGACTATTTAAGACAGCTGATAACAAGTTGATTAGGAGCATCTAACTGGTCTGTAGGAACCAGAACTCTAAATGGTTGGTAGGGGATCAAATACTTATTTCTCTCAGCAAAATGCAAATACATTTATATAATTTATACAATATGATTTTCTGGATTTTATTTTGGATATTCTGTCTCTCAATGTTAAAATTAACCTACCCTTAAAATTATGGACTGTTCATGTTGTCAAGTTGATGGTTTATGGAAAACATTATAGTCTGCTCTATTTATCACATCCTTATAAGGCTCACCCGATATTGGGTCTAAACTACTCTTTATTACATCCATCCTTAACAGGTTAAGTCAGATATTTTCCACACTGTTTGTTGCAGGAGAATGAGGCCTTTAGAAATTCCTTTGGAAGATACAGGAAGGGCACAAGGACACTTGATATGTGTAGTTATACTGTGCATATGCAAATCTGTTTTAGCAACAGCCTTAGCAACAGCCGACTGGCCAATCATGTGATCTGTGACGCATACCAAAGACAGATATGAGACTGTAACTTGCTAATAATAAAGCAGATTTGAGGCACCAGACCCAGGAGAGTGGTGTTCATTTCTCATGCTCTCAGCTGAGACCATTTTACAATGCAATCTGGACAGAGACCACCAATTGGCAAAGTGTGGAAGAAAAAGATAATTCTACACCTAATTTATTACCTTGACAATGTCACCTGCATGATAAAGGCATTGATGTTATAAACTGGCCTGCCTGTTCCCCAGATCTGAATCTAATCAAACATATCTAGGATATCATGTCTCGTTCCATCCACCAACGCCACGTTGCACCTCAGACTGTCCAGGAGTTGACTAATGCTTTAATCCAGGTCTGGGAGGAGATCCCTCAGGAGAACATCCACTGCCTCATCAGGAACATGCCCATGTATTGTAAAGAGGTCATACAGGCAAGTGGAGGCCACACACACTACTGAGCCTCATTTCTTGTCTTGATGCATTTTCACTGAAGTTGGATGAAATTTGATTTTCCACTTTAATTTTGAGTATCGTCCCAAATCCAGACCTTCATGGGATATAAATTTTGATTTTCATTGTTCATTTTTAGTGTGATATTATACTCAACTATATAATGAATAAAGACTTGCAACTTGAAAAATTCATATCATATATATATATATATATATATATATATATAATATATTTATATATATATATATATATATATATATATAATATATCTTTTTATTTTAATAAATATATAATATACATATATTTATATATATATATATTATAATTATATATATATTATATATATTAATTTTTACTTTTTATCTGTAACAGTTATCTCCAATCTTTATAATTTGTCTATTACAACAAATGCCTGCTGCAGACTGCATGAGTGCAACTCTAATGTCTTCTCCATTCCTACAGTGTAATTGTACAATGATATGTGCAAATACTACACAACTCAATCTACAATTACTTCAGTAGTCAAGAAAGGGTTAATTTTGGGGTGCAGAACATAAAGAAAACATATTGGGGGGCATGTATGAACAGGCCTGCACCTTTTTTTTCCCGTGCTTTGAGACCAATAAACTGTTGTAGCCCTGTTCTATAGATGTATGAACCATTGTATGCCAATACCTGGTGCAGTCGGTGCCAGACACAACACTTTTGAATACGACAAAGTTTGGGCATGTTGCACCAGAGTACAATGTGTCAAAAGTGTGCCACAGTTTGACGCAAAATTGTCGTACAAATCCATACCTGTTTTAAAGTGGCATGGCTGACTTTTGACGTAAAACAACACATTTATAAAGTGCTGTGAGACACTTTCATACATTCTGTTGGATCTTACACTATTAAAAGCAGAGGTAGAACGGGTGAATCAGTGCCAGGTTCATACATGTCCCCTATTGTGTTTTGTGCAAATTAATACGTAAGGCAATAAAGGTACATAAAACCAATTTGTAATGCTAAGAAGTTATTCTCCTGATGATTCAGGGATTTAAAAAAAAAAAAAAAAAGCACAAGAAAGCTTTTATTCTCCAGTTTGACTTTATTTATGTTTATATAGATTGCATGCATTTTTTTAATTGTAATCTCTTTCAAGAACAATGTGTAAATATTTCATTTTAAACAATGTGTTCGCCAAAACAAAATGCAAATATTGTGTGATACATTATATTAAAATGAAACATTATGATTTAAAAATACTTCAAAACCTCAATAATAAATGAAAACATTTTGTTTTCTATGTGGAACCAGAAACAACAGAAGATAAACGAGCATTGTTCACATTTTTCAGCACAAAGTTTATGCTTTCCTCAAGAAATGGCAACACCATTAAAACAACATTAGGAGTCTCAATTAAGTCAGCAGAAAAATAAGCAATGTGTATACAGAATATTACAGATCTTTTATAAATGGAAAAAAATAAATTTTAAAAAACTACCAGTACAATAACCATGCTCTGTTATGAGTATTCATTTATTTCTTGATATAAATGTAGATACAAATATAATGCATACACTAAAGTGAAAACAGTTTGATTGTATTTCTTCATTCATTCATTTATTCTACAGCGTACTTTTTACAATATTCTGTTTCATGCAATCTCTTCTTGTTGAAAATCCATTTATGCTCTTGAAAGAGAATGGTGTTTAGAGAACTTAAATATTAGACTTCAATCATATCATAAATCCCTAAATACAGGGAGAGATCCACTCAAATTATATATAACTTTTAATGTATATACCAATAAAAATATAGTGTCCGACAAAAAACACTCGTAATCCAGAGGAATAGACAATTAAAACTGCTTCCAATAGATAATAGGACGGCTGGTGATAAAACCACTATTAATCCCTAGGTAGCTTTATTTTTTTTTTTACTTGCTGCCTAAACCAGGATTATTGATCCCGAAACATTAGGACGGTCCCGTCTCGACCTTTCCTTTACTTGTGTAAAGCACTATTAATGCTCTCATTTGAAACTCCTAACATGTTTGCGATCACTCCACTATCAATGGAATCTCTCGGAGGGATATAATATAGGGAAAGGATATGGTCTCTAGTACGATAAATGTAATTCCTCAGTCATGCTCAAATGACACTACAATGGCAAGATCAGTTTGTAATGACACATCAAAAAAGAATATCAACAAAGACGCATTGATAGAGACGATTGTACATCTGGCACTAAGATGGGCATTCAAGACATCTCATGAAGATAATGCAAAAAAGGTTTGTCTGAACAAGGCAAGTCTTCAAAGATATGCATGATAGCTACTTATCTGGCTGTGTGACTTCTCTAGTCTCATTTCAGTTAAGGAAATGACGATAATACTGAATAAAATTACTAAATATATACCAATTGGAATCATTCCTGATAACCATGATGATCCAAAAACTATAGATATCACAGATAGATGTTTACCTTAGAGCACAGTTTCGTGTTAGATTGGTGCATAGCTCGTGCACTCTGTGTATGACAGAGTGCAAACTGTCAGAATGCTATGCCGGGCGGAGACGCCGACAGTCTGAGCCGCTATCTATGTTTTTATAAGCGCTCGGGGGTCTGACGCCTGGAATTGACGTCCATGCGCCAGAAATTATTGCACGAGGCGCTCGATTGGCGTCCATGGCAACCTGGTTCTCCTCACATTTAGAATTCGTCGCTCAGGTATAAATATACTATGCAGTCCTTTCAGTATACTGAGGGAGCTTTTTATCAATACAACAAACCAAAAAACAAAGAGATCTCTTGGCTTTAATTTGGCTAATGTCCCAATGAATAGATTTGGGCTTCAGGTCAGGGTGTTGGTAGGACTTAGGACAGATTTCTTATAGTGGAGAAAAATATACGAAAGGGTGCGAGGGTAGGTAAATGGCAGATAAACATGTTATTTAACTGTAGCAACTGAAATCCAGTTGCTCATTGAGGCGCCATTTGGTGGAGTGTCTTGAGGTGGAAGAAATCCAGAAGGTTTCTGCTTTGACAGCAAATTTCTTTGATTATATAATGCTTTTCCGTTATGGACGGTATGTTATGGAATCATTTCCAAGTCCATTTTAAACATTTGGGGTTCCATTATGTAAATTCCACACATGACGTGTCACAGCTCGTGTCACTGCTCATGGCGAATGTCGCCCAGATGTTCACTTATGCGGCGGCGAAGCTGTCGGGACTCGTTTTTCCGACGTATTTCTGTCCACACAGACATACAATAAGAGTACACCACATTTGTGGTTTTGCAATTAATAAAGTGTTTAATGTGGAATGTTATGTTTATTCCTATGCCCAGAGAAAAATTTTGGTCACTTTTCGCACAAAGGGGCATGCCTCACAGACAGAGAATCTAAAACAACCTAGTAAGGTTTGGGACAGCACAACGTTTTCAGGATCGTGGTTCGGTGTGAGAGTGGCTTTGGAACACGTGATCCCTTCATGCTCCCTCCTTCTTCTTATAGAAGGTGATGGATGGGAATCACCGACCGCATCTGTTTATGTCGGGATCCATCTCTTCAGACACATGCCATGTGTCTCTGGATGATGCGTTTAACCGATGGCTGCCGCATTATCAAGGTCCTCTATGATACGTGTCAAGGGTAGTGTTGTGTCTTTAATTTTAGGGGTAAGAAGATCATGGCGGTCAATGGATTTTAGTGCATTTTGGGAATGCCCGGTGCCTTAAGACATGGTCTGGATACCCCTTGCCTCAGAAAAAGCGTTTCTCTTGGTCATCAGGCTACTGTAGTCTCTGGAACTCCCCCCACCCCCCCCCCCCCCAATCTCAGTGGAGCAATTTTCCTTCCTGAGGCGCAGGTTTGACCTCGAGGGATGTCCTTTTTAGGGGCAGGGGATGATTACTTTCCCACGCAGTAGTGATTTCAGGCGGGTGGGTTACGAAAAATCCGTTGTTACAAGTTACTGATGTATTTTTCGTGATGCATACATCAAGGAATGGCAGAGGATCTCACACTGGCTAAATTTTCTGGGGTGAATTTAGGCCCTAGATAGTTAACACATTAAGAGCCTCTAACCATTTCACAAAATTCTGTTGCTGTGCCATTCCGAAATGATGAAACACATCATCAATGAATCTAGGTCCTAGAGGGCTTTTTTCTCAGAGTGTATGGGGGATTATTCCCCATAGACAAAGATGGACTTCACCAGCCGAGGTTAAAGATTAGGTAATAGGAAGGCGCGCAGGCACGTCCCATGGCTGTACCCGTAACTGGTGGTAGTACTATTGTCTAAACACAAAAATAGTTTACTAGTTGAGTACAAACTCCATACAATTTCACCACAAACTCACTGTGCATTTAAATTTAAACCTCTCTGGGGCTAAAAAGAATTTTATAGACTTACAGGCCGAGATGGTGTGGTATACATGTGTATAGGGACTCAACATCTATACTTGCTAATAGAGTATTCTGTTCAACGACTGTCCTCTCAATCCGTTTAAGAATTATCTGTGGTGTCCCTAATGTACGATGGTAAATGAATGTACAAAGGGTGATGTATTTTTTCAATGTAACACCACTGTGTTTGTGTGAGGGTCGCCAATCCCTGATTACTATTGGACGACCCTTCAAAGGGGTAGTGCCTTTGTGGACCTTAGGCAGACTATAAATGTTGCTATCTGTGGATTGTTTGTGGAAGGAGATAGTCAATTCTGCTTTATTATTAGCTCCAATCTCCAATGGCATGATTTAATAGAGTTTTTTGTTCCATTAGAGGAAAGACCTTAATAGGGTCCTGAGGCAGAACACGGTACACAAAGTATTGATAACAACTTTATGGCACGATTCTCTATATTGGTTTCGATCCTACAATCACTACCTTACCCCCCTTGTCAGAGGGTTGTACTGCATATGGTGGGATCATTTTCCAACATTCTGTAGCGATTGTAGTTCAAGTTCAGAGCAGTTGTTTACATAAATGTCCTTTTAACTTTTCTCAAGATTCTTTACAGGGTGAGATCTATAGAATGACATCATTACATGCGTCTCGCCAATGGGTGGCATTTTCGGACTTTTAGTTTTAAGTTCAGTTAAAAAGGTCCTTTACCAGTATCTGTCAATGAGATTTCAGATAATCCATTATTGCAGGGACATTCTTCAAGCAAACTCAAAGGGAATTCACTTTCCTTTACAGCTCTTTTTGTCATCTTATGCAAAGTACTTATCCAGCGCAGTTTTTCTGCAAAGAGATGTAAGATCATGGGTCCAATTAAACAGATTAAAGTTTTGATGTCGGTACAAAAGTCAGTCCATTACACAGTACTCACTGTTTTCAACGTCAGTCAAGATACGTTTCGACCAGGTTTATAACCTGGGATCCTTGTCATTTCAGTCTAGGTTATTGTATGCATACAATTAACCTGGATTCAAAAAACTTATTCGAACTAAGGGTGAGAGTGAAGAGGGTCATTCAAATACTAAATTGAACCTAGACTGGATGACAAGAAGGGGGTCCAGGTTATAAACCTGTCGAAAGGTTATCTTGATCTGACGTTGAATTGAAAACAGTTTTTACTGTGTAAGGGTCTGACTTTTGTATACCGGACAATCTAACTTTATTCTGTTTAATTGGACCATGATCTACAATCTCGTTTGCAAGAAAAACTGCGCTGGCATAAGTTCTTTGCACTAAGGAGGAACAAAAAAGTGTGTAAGGTAATTGGTATTCCTTTGAGTTTGTTTGACAGACGTTCGCCTGCCTATTGGGTTATCTGAAATCTCATTGGAAAGATACTGGTTAAAGGCACCTTTTACTGATACTTAAACTAAAAGTCAGAAAATGGCCACCCCACCCATTGGCGAGACGTCATGATTTGATGTACTTCTTTGATCTCACCTGAACGATCTTGAGAAAAGTTAAAGGGAATTTAGTGTAACGCAATTGCTCTGACTTTTGAACTACAAGGCGCTACAGAATTTGGAATAATGATCCCTCCTTTATGAAATTAAAAACCTCCTAATGACCAATGGGGGGGTTAATTAGTGGTGTTGGATGTAGCCAATATTGAGAAATCGTGCATAAGTTGTTTTCAGTTCTTTGTGTTACCGTTTGTTCTGCTACTCAGGACCCTTTAGCGGTCTATCTTAATGAAAGTATTAAACTCTATTAAATCATTGCTTTGAGATTGGAGCTTAATTAATAAAGCAGAATTTGGACTATCATCCCTTCCATCAACATCCACTGAGATAGCAACATTTTATAGTCTGGCCTAAGGTCCACAAAGGACATCGAACCCCTTTGAAGGGTCGTCCTATGAGTATCATGGATTAGGCTCCCTCACAATATATACTGTTGGTGCTTTGCTTTGTGTTTAAAAATACTATCTCCATTTGTACATTCATTAGCAATCGTTTACTATTAGGGAAACCACAGATTTTGTGAAACGGATTGAGGAGTCTGTGCGTTGATCCAGAATAAATCTAGTACCATGTATTAGAGGTTGAGTCACGATACTCACCATGTATACCACCGCCATCTCGGCCTTGGAAGCTATAAAAATTCCTCTTTTACGCACCTGAGGTTATATCATTTTGATTTTGCACTGTTGTGTGTGTGGTGGAAATGGTTGGAGTTTGTACTCACTAGGAACTTATTTTGTGTTGACAATGGGAACTTACAACCAGTTACGGAATGGTTCAGCCTTTGGGGAAGTGCCTGCAGCGCTCTGCCTTATTGCTAATCTGTACCTCGGCTGGTGGGATAAAGTCCTCGTTTGTCTTGTGGGGTTTTTCCCCCTATTACTCTCTGAGGAATATTTGGCCTCTGGTACGAGAGTCAGTGGATGTTGGGTTATCAGTGGGAATGCACTGCTACAGAATTTTGTGAAATGGTTAGAGGTCTTAATTGTTAACGATTCTTAGGGCTAAAAAATGCACCCATGAAATTTGCGACGCAGTGGATCATCTGCCATCCTTGATGTGTTGCACATTCAACGAAAAAATACATCATGGTGACTTGGTATCACATAACGTTTTTCTGTAAATACCCACCGCTGTGAATTACTACTGCGGGGTTGGGAACAGTGCTAATTCATCCCCTCGCCCTAAAAAGGGGCAATCCCTCGAGGTCAATACTGGCGCCAGCCTCAGGAGAAATTGCCATCCACCTGTGAGATTTGAGTTCAAGGAGAAAGGTGATGACAGGATGGAAACGCATTTATTGGGACAAGGGGGTAGCCAAAGACCATGTCTTCAAGGCAAGAGCATCAAAAATGCACTAAAATCTGACCCGCATTGATCTTTTACCCCTTATAATTAAAGAACAACTCAACTCCCTTGACAAGTCATTCAATAGGGAAATATTGATAATGCTGGCACATCTGGTTTGTTGAAGCATCATTCCAGAGACATGGCATGTTGTTGGAATGATGGACTACCACGACACGCACTAAAAGATCGAACTGCGTGTGTCGGTGATTTCCCTTCCATCAATTATAGAAGATGTGGGGTAGGTGCATATAGGGGATCACGTGGTCCAAATGAACAAATTCACATACCACGAATCTGAACGGGGTGTCCAAAACTCTACTGGTTGTTTTAGATGCTTATACTGGTCTGTGTGAGCATGACCGCCCCTTTGTGGGATAAAGACCACATTTTTCTCTGGCCATAGGGAATTAAAAGAGAATTTTCCATTATAACACTTTATTAATTGCAAAAACCACATATGGGTGTACCAGTGTATTTGTATGCTATTGTGGGACAGTAATTAGTCGGTAAAATAAAAACGTTTACACCTGGCATGCTGTCGCCGACCGCTTATGTGAACGATTCTGGGCTCGACATTTCGGACATGAGCGTGACAACGGGCATGTGTCACGGTCATGTCGTGGAATTTACATATGGTGACCCCAAATGTTTTAAAAGGGAGCTGGAATTGATCATATCATTACCGTCCATACGGAAAAAGGCATTATTGTATCAGAAAATTGATTCAAGAGGAAACACTTCTGGTTTTTACCTCTCTCAAGGAACATCACACCTAAATGGCCTCAATGAGCAACTGGATTTCAGTTGATACATTTATTAAAGCATGTTTAATCTGCCATTTTTACCTACTCCTCCTTTGTATATTTTTTCTACAACTGATAAGTTATTCTGTCTAAGTCTCCAAAAACCCTGACACTGTGCCATTTTTTACTGTGTCCCAATCTATTCATTGGACATTGCTCCAATTAAAGCCCAAGCGATCTCTTTGTTTTTTTGTTGTTGGTTTTGATAATATGCTTCTCAGTATCTGAAGGGACTGCTTATATTTGTATAAACCTGACCACGATCTAAACGTGGGAACATGGTTGGATATGGACCGCCAATCGAGCCTTGCCTGTGCCAATATTATTGGCGCCCGTTGGTCGTCATTTCCGGCGCAGGACACGATGCGCTTATACTAATTGGTTGCGGCTCAGCTGTCTGGTCTCGTCTACCGCCTCTTGGCATAGATTGCTGACAGTTTGCACTCTGTCATACACTGAGTTGCAAAGAGCGGATCGCACCATTCTTACACGGACTGTGGCTCGAGGAGTACATCTATCTGTGATATCTATAGGTATTGGAGCATTCTTGGGTATATGTGAATGATTCTCAATTGGTATATATATTTGTATTTTTTTTCAGTATTATCGTTCATTTTCCTTAAGGAGATGATTCTATGAGGTACAGTCGACACGCAGTGCACATAGATAAGTAGCTATATTGCAATTATCTTTAAATTAGCCTGTGTCAGTAACAAACACTCTTTTGCTATTTCTTCGTGAGATGTCTTGAATTGCCACCTTCTTGTGTCAGTACTATATTCTTCTTTTGTATTGTCTTTTGTTGATATGCTCTTTTTGTGTTATGGTGTCAGTTACAAATGGATACTTGCATTGTTGTCATTTGCATGCTGGGATTTACTTTTTTTGTTACTAGTGGACATATCTTTCCGACTTTATTATATCCCCTGGAGTTAGGTTTAGTTCCTATTGATTAGCGGAGGATGAAGAAACCTTGTTGGGAGTTTCAATTGTGAGGGATTATTAGGCTTTTCTAGTAAGGGAGAGGTTCGTGACGGGACCCGTACTTTGTTTGCGGGACGAATAATTCCTGGTTTAGGTACAGCAAGGAATTAGCTACCTCTGTTAGGGGATTAATTGTGTTAGCACAAGCCGTTCCTTATCTATGGTCATCTAGTTTTTAATTGTTCTAGAGTCCAGGGATTAGAGGTTTTTTGGTCGCCATCTATTATTTTTTCTCTTGGTATATACATTAAAAGTTATTCTTTTTTTTAATAATGTTCTCTCCCTGTTTAGGGATTTGTTGTTTGATCTTTGATAATGGTGGAAACAGTGCCTTATATTTAGAACCATAACTAGGGTTGTTAACTTAAATAAACTCACCTGTCAAAACTGGTGCATTGTGTTATGCATATTCCTTAAAGCCTCCTTCACACAAGTTTTTCTGCACTTTTCTACCCTGTAAAAAACACCACTAATTTCAAATATTTTTTACAGAATTTTTGCATGCATTTTAGTGACTATTTCATTAATGTATATCTCTGTGTTTTTTTTGTTTTCTGTTGGTATTTATTTCCTATAGATAAGCCGATATATATAAAAAAAAGTTGGGTATATAAGTTGTGTAACTTGCCTCACTGGAAACGTCTCCTTTAAGAAAAAAAGCTTTTATTAAAAAAAAAATTGTGAATGACTTACAATACAATACAATACAATATTTTTTAAGAGGAGACCATTAAAGCCTCTCACTGATACTATTCATTAGTAAAAAAAATCCAAAACTAATGGCTATTCCCCTGGTAGTTATCCAAAACCCAGAAAACTTGGAACCAATATGGGACTGAAAGTATATAGATAACTAACATATACGCTCTTAGCTTATTCTGTTTATTTTTTTAGCCTAATACTATCTTGCCTTACAACTATCTACGCTATTAATTCATGTGGGTTCAAAAGACTTTGACGAGTAGTTTACATGAAATCATTAATCTTTATAAAGGTCTCTGGACTCTTATTAGTAACTGTAATGTATTACCTTGTTACAAAATTTGACATAGTATTGCTGCTTTTCTAGCTGTAAATATTGTGATAGTCAAGGATGATCGCTAAAAAACATACGATCTTAGAGACGAGATGTCTGAAAATTGGCGTGCTGATGTCTGTTTTTTAGCGCATGATTTATGTGTAAAGTGCGCCAAAAGTCTGGACTATCAAAACTCTGGCATCAGGTATACCTTGCACATATGCTTATGTACCGTGATTTGCACTAATCGTGGTCACATTAAGTAACATTTAATTGGTGAGAAATGGAATGCCCCCTATTGAGGGCACAGCGCTGCACAGATTCAATAGCGTTTCTCATTACAAGTATATGATAAAAAATGTGCCTAAAAACAGTATACTTGTAAAATGTGTAATGCGCACTAACGGATATACACTTGTATGAATTTGAGTGTGTATGGGCTCGCAATTGGGCCATTTTCGTTTTATTGGAGGCGCAGCAGCGCCATTCATATTTTATAGGGCATTACTACGGTTTTGGTCCCCGGCATATAAGTGGCGGTTGTGCCTAGTTTTGGTGTATGACAGTTAATTTACATCCCCAAAAAGGCATCAAAAGCGGTTTTTTTTTCCCCAAAATGGGCGAAAAAATGGCGTTGGGTGTTGGGAAATGTCACCCTTAATCTTTATTACCACTCAAAAGTAACAATAATAGTGTGACAATTGTCTGTGAAGTTTTGGTCCTTATTTATACAAGCCACTGTAAAACAGGTCCAAAACAGCATTAAATATATAGCAGGTTTAACACAATACCGATTCTTGCAATACATCTGTTCTGTGTTATCCCCAGGGGCATTGCTAAGGTCCTAAAACATTTGGGTGGCATAGGCCCTTTGTGTTATATTTTGCTCAGTACGTCTGGGTTCCCACAACAATTTTCACACCACATCGTGATCCATAATATTTATTTTTACAGAGAATAAAATTTATGATCCTGTTACAAATTATACGTGTATTCCATACAGGTACTGTCAATAACTTCAGCAGTACACTGTATATTGAAAATCAGTGCTGACAAATTAGCTTTTTCAAAAGCACTAATCTGTGTATGATAGTTTAATACCTTGCAAATAACAGTCATAGCAGTAAGCAGACAGCAGCTACCAAACTATTCACCTATACATGAAGAAAATTTACCATACATACGATTGTTACTTAAAAAAAAAAAAAAAAAAAAAAAGGTACCCACGGAAGATAGGTATATAGGTCCCCATAGTAAGTAGACAGGTATATATGGCCCCCTCATAGTTTGTAAGGCCGAAAAAAGGCAAGATGTCCATCCAGTTCAGCCTATTGTGCTAAAGTGTTGAACCAGAGGAAGGCAAAAAACCCCAATGAGGCAGAAGCCAATTGTCCTCATTTTAGGGAAAAATTCCTTCTTGACTCCAATCTGGCAATCGGAATAATCCCTGGATCAACTACCCTACTCCAGGATCCTAGTCATTATAGCTTGTTATTTAATTACGCTCCAGAAATGCATCCAAACCCTTTTTGAACTCTGTTATTGAATTTCCCATGACAATTTCCTCTGGCAGAGAGTTCCACAGTTTCACTGCTCTAACAGTAAATAATCCCTTTCTATGTTTACGTAGAAACTTTCTTTCCTCAAGACGTAGAAGATGACCCCTTGTTCTTAATACAGTCCTGGGTATAAATAAATCTTGAGAGAGACTTTATATTGACCTTTAATATATTTAAACATATTTATTATGTTTAGAGATGGGCTAATTGATTCTAACGAAGTGGAATTCGTTTAGAATTTCAGGAAAAATTTGGTTCTGAACGAAGTCGAAGTTTGGGGTACTTCGCGTGAACGAAGCGTGCTTTTGATTGATAAAATGGCTGCAAGCACATGGCGTTACATGGGGCAAAGAACTCTGGGAGGAAGAAGGGCAATGCCTGCATGACATGTGCAGAGATGAAACCAAACAAAGACCGGCGGGATTCTGTGACGTCACCGCATTATATAAGTCCGGGCGCGACGCTGGGAGCTCATACCGTTCTCACTGTACTGATTAGGGAAGGGGTGCCCGGCTGCTTATG